>CACKRE030003125.1:0-17190 GCA_902602495.3 Ectocarpus sp. CCAP 1310/34
TTTTTGAAAGGCAAATGTCGAAAATTTTGACAAAAAAGTCGGTCTGTTTAAAACGGCCCTTAGCCACCGGAATCATGTTAAACTTTCAAACAACGCCTGCTGTAGTGCCGATCCCAATTTTTACCAGGGTGTTCTCGAGTCTTTACCCTTCACAGACGAATAATTACCAATTAGCGGGCGATTTGGGCACTACACCAGTGCACAACTTTGGACCAAAGGTGCCGTGAGGGGGGGTGTGGTACCTGCCGTATTGTTTTGCGCCGCTCTATCACAACACCTGAGAGAGTCCAGAACGCGGTCCCTGGGCGAGAAGCTGGGTCTCCTGGACCAAGGTGGGTTGGGGTTAGATGGAAGAAGTGCTAGGGGAGTTGTAGTTCGCAGGGTTAGGGTCCCTGAGCCTTGGAGGGGTCGTTTGATTGTGTCTGGTGCTGCTGTCTGCGCACAGCAGTCCGCACCGTGTTCATGATCTCCGCGCGCAAATGCACAACTGACACTCTCGCTGCTGCTGTTGTATGGGGCGCAACTTTGGGACGAGCACCTCGATTGCTTATACCACGAGCACAAGTAAGGGGTTAGGCCGCCCAACAACCTCGCAGCAGCATCTTGTGCGCGAAGGACAGACACACTTCAGACAAACAAAAAAAGGCCAAAAAAACTGTTGTTGTAGATTTTGAATTTCGGGTGGTACGCTGCAATCATTAGCAGAGCTGCAAGGCACGGTCCATTCCACCGCGAGCTATGGATATGGATATGGCTGTCAATCGCTGTCGCTACTGCATTTTTTGTTTTTGCCATGAACGGCAAACCATGAATGTGTGCAGAACTTCGCATGTAATCATGATATAAACTGCTGTGTGTCCGGTGGGTTTTTCGATGAGGATATACTACTTCTTCATGTATATGGCAGTAGTCTAGTGACCCACATCACCTTTGGTCGGCGAATGCGCGGGCGTTCAAGTGTGTAGGACGAATAATACACTTATATACGATGTTTACACAGCGGCTAGGAATATTTTCCTATTGTTGTCTCTGATTTTTTTTGGTTTGGATAACTGCAGGTGAAAATGTTGAGCCTGAGAGGCGTGCGCAAGAGGGCGCACCCCAACTCTGGCAAAGGACACTGTGGTCCACTCTCCATAATCGATCTGAAACGATTCAAGTCGGGTTACCCCCCGGAACAGTTCATCAGCTTCGCACCAAAGTAGCCGATCTCGGACGCAAAGCGACGCACCCACTCTGTCTAAAATTCGGAGAATTCCCTGACGACATAAACTTCGGCGACTACGAGGTGGAGAGACCCATCCAAGACGTGTTGTCGGACTCTCGCCTCCTCATCATCAATAGGAGTACGTGGGTGAAGGTGGCGGAATGTGGTCGATGGGACGCGAAACACATGGAGGTCGCGGCTGTTGTTTCAGGGTTAGAAAACTTCAGGCTCGTGAAGGCGACGGAAGGGGGCGAGCTCGTTCCGTGCTACGGCGCTAACGACCTGCAACCTCATTTCCCGCTGGCAATATGGCACCCATGTGGACACTTCGAAGCCGTGTTCCCCTGTCCTGTCCCAACGAAGGAGCCAACCGGAGCGAAAGAGTCTGGGGTGTTGAATAAGCCTCCCGCAGCCAAGAAACCCGCCGCAGTGAAGGAGCCTCGCCTCGTCAACTGGCCTCCCGCAGCAAGGGAAGCCGCCGCAGCGAAGGAGTCTCGCGTGGTCAAGAAGCCTCCCGCAGCCAAGAAACCCGCCGCAGCGAAAGAGCCTCGCGTGGTCGAGAGGCCTCCCGCAGCCAAGAAATCCGCCGCCGCCAAGGGAGGTGGAGACGGCTGGGATATTGTGGGCAAGAGTGGGCGCCCGATGACCGCGTGTGGTGGTGGTCTTGTCTACGTGAATGAGCGCGACAAAGGGAGCAGCGCCATCGACAAGGTGTGTACGATACAAGCTTGTTAAGTCTCGGCATGCAAAACACGTAGAACAACATATTCGCACGATTGAGAGCGAAGTATCTGATTGAGAACGAGATCGTGCGATACGATGTAGCTTGTCTACTGCTGAGAGGTAGAGCTTGCTGTGCGGCTTGAATTGAAGGGCTTGCCCATAGCTACAAGCCGATACCCGGGTCATCCTGCGGGTGTCTCGCGTTGTGGAGCTACACCGCGGAGCAGAAGCTACGGGAGGGCCTACCGCGCCAGGCGACGGCGCCCTGAAACAGTTTCGGGCAGGAATAGCCAATCTGGGGAAATCTAGCAACGTGCGTAGCTCCTCGCTGCTGCAGCCGATGGCAGTGACACGCATATGCACGCGAAGCTGCTGAAGAGAGCTTCAATTTGCGCCGCTTTTTGGAAGAGCCCGTCCCTTGCTTCCCGAGAAATGACGGGAGGCGTCTGGACCCGAATTTCGATTTTTTTTGCTTCTCGCTCTCAATCGGAAACTTCGCTCTCAATCGTGCGAAAACCCTGTTGTAGTACCATGCGTGTTTAAAAATCGAAATTAAAACTGATGGGAACAAGTATTATTGTCGTGCAAGGCTCGGGCCTTTTGGCCAAGTTCGACACCGGCAACCCGTACACCACGCTGGATTGGGGAGAGGAGGAGGAGGACGTGGGGGAAGGAGAGCGAGTAGTTGTGGAAACGGTTGAGGCAATCGAGGAGACGGACGGAGCGCACGCGGGGTCGGGGGTGGAGAATGTGGTGGAGACGGAGGAGACGATGGAGGGACGCTCTACTGCTTCGCACAGGTTGCCTCGCAGGGGGATCGAGATGATTCGCTCGGCGGTTTTGGCGGTTGTCAATGGTTTGGGTGGCGTTGTCGACCGTATCGCCACTGCTCTGTTCGGCCGCGTCGACCCCTTCGAAACGACGGGCAAGGCAAGCCCGGTGAGAGAAACGGTTTCCTTTTCTTCACACTTCAATGTAGGGCTAACCTTCAGCACGAATCGGTCGAGAGCCGTGTATGCTGAATTCGTGCAAGGCAAGGGATACGTGAAGAATCACGAAGTAGACGGTGGTTGTATGATGCTGTTGCGCAGAGAGCCTAGGGTAACTAGCTGGCCGGGTGGGGTCGAGACGGTGAAATGCAAGTGTTCGGATGAGCCGGGAAAGGGTCAGTGTAAGACTTGCATCTGCAACAAGACAGGTTTAATTTGCTCAGAGCTGTGTAAATGTAAACGTGCTTGCTGCGTAGAAAAGGGTTCAGGCACTTTCATGCTATTCGATAGAGATGGGGGTGACTCGACAGAGGGAGAAAGCAACGGTGAAAAATCCGGTGATGAGGATGACGTTTCGCCTGGTGTGGGCGGTTTGAACGGGGGCATGTGTGTCGGTGGGTTTCGCGAGGCTGATGTTGCAGAGTACGAGCAGCGCGATCACATGGATTGGACCAGTCGGCGAGAGCAGTTGATTGTATCGCCGGGCCAACCGGTTGGTGCCTCGTGGGGGGAAGGGAGAAATGAGATGTCTGTGTGAGGTGTGGTGAAATAAAAAAAAAAGTAAGAGTTGGTTTCTCGATCCGGAGCATATTGTTAGGTTTCGAAGGTACTGCGAATGGCTTCGAGTCGATGCATTCCAACTCGAGATTGGGTGCCGTGGTGTCATACACCTCTTTCTAACGTGGAGCACCCATCCGTCAAACTCAACTACCTGCAAGTGTACCTGTGTAGGCGAAACGTCGGTGCACTTCCACAAAAACGCGCAGCAATCCGCAAGCCAGCGGCTATCACCCCCGCCCCAACAAAAAAATACTGCTGTATCCTCCTACAAGCACCCCCTATTCAGGGCAGAACACAAGCCTCGACCCCCTGCTGTTGCCGCAGTAGCTTCCATCCGTGTACCACACACCCCAAAATTCTCCGACCTTCACGTGGTGGGCATGCGTGTACTTTGCTCTGCGTAAAAAAACGCACACAGTCGGGGGGTTATCTACAAGCCAACCTCCCCGGTCGGTACAGGGTTCCAGGAAAGATAGCGGTAATTTCAGTGCCACGCCTTTCGTCGCTACCGCCAAAGCCGCCTGGACAAACCCCACAGGACCCTTGTACGGAGGGCTCGTGACGACCCAGTCAGGTTTCTTTCCGGGGTTGGCTTTGATAATTCATCCGGAAAAGAAACCAAGCTAGCGTCCAGGTTGGTACGTGGCGATAGCCTGGTGGCGCAAACATACAGTGGTGGAGGTTCATGTGAGTACGCCATTCCTTCTCGCCGCGTTTGATCAGGGGATGTGGATATAAAACTTCTGGACACTTAGGAGACTAGACACCTTGATATGTTCGAAAAACTGCACCGCCTTACCTCGAGCTCACGTCGTTCGTGAGAACTTCACACGTGCCCCCAAACCCTTGTGCCACGGCGTCCTCCGGTCCGCCGCACATGTCCAAAACACAACCCGTTATAGCAACGGCGGCCCGCAAGGCATCCACCGCCGTCGGCGAAGTACAGTACCGATCAAGCCGCCGGCGTTTGTCGTGCGTGACAGGTTCAGGAGCGGCGCTCCAGGTCCGGCTGTGGCGCGGCGTCTAACTTGCCTTCCGCGCTACCTTTTCCCTGCTGCGTTTCCGCTCCTCCTTCTTGTACAGCTCCAGCAGACAACCCGAGCGTTTACACAGTGCGAGGAAATTTGTGTTCGCGTCAGTAGACTGAAAGCCGGGAAACATGTCTGCGAAACCAGCTTCGTCTACAAAACTCCTGACTAATTCCCCCGTCCTCGCCCTGGTGTGCCTGAAGTCTTCCCCGAATTCAAGGCAAGCGCTACAACGGCGGCGGCCGCTGATCTGCATGAAGTCAAAGAAACCTGTCGAAATTTCGCAGATGAACGGCGCGATACGCACCATCAACTGCGCGGCCAGGGGTCCCATTGGGTCTTTGCTAAGCCATGCACAACATGCTCATGGTCATCCTATTAACCATGACCAGCACACAGGAAAGCTGTCAGCGCTCGAGCGTCAAGCCGACCGCACCTCCTTTTTTCGAGGTTATGCCGCGTCTTCTACACAGCGCGCGGCAAGGATGATTACTACTGCTGTAGTGCCGATCCCAATTTTTACCAGGGTGTTTTCGAATCTTAACATTTCATAGAAGAGTAATCCCCACATATCGGGCGGTTTGGACGATGCTGCTCTGCACAACTTTGGACCAAAGGTGCCCTCCCCCAGCGCGACGCAACCAAGTTGATCGACATCTTTCAACGCGTTTCCTCTCCTATTCTCTAAACAATAAGGGACGAAATACAATATTGAAACACTCACGGGTGTAGTGTATGACTTCTTCCAACCTCCTGCAAAGTCTCGTCTCAGTACATGTCCTGAGCGTGAAGAACGGTGTGATTGAGTGAGCCTGTGTGTCACCCCGCTGCCGCCGGGGGCTTCGGTGGTCTTTGTCGTCAAGGAAGGGTACATTCCTCAAAATTTTGTCTGGACTTTTTTTATTTTTTTCCTGTGGGAGCAACACGTGTGAGTTGTCCCAGGATGATTGCACATTAGGCCTGTGCTCCATAGGTGACATTTTTTTTTTTTTTCGGTGATTTTTTCCGATTACCGAAATAAAAATCGGTGATTATTCCAGGTGCACTGAAATGTTTTTCGGTGAAAATCGGCGACAAATAAAAAAAAAGGTGAGAGTAAAAAAAATATGTAACGGTGCTTTTCGGTGATAATTTTGAAGTGTAATACTGGGAAGCTGCCGACACTGTTCTTCGGCGATTTTCGGCGATGTCTTCAAGGATCGTAGGAAGTACTCCACGTTAAAACGTTAAAACGAACTCTGGTGTTCTTTTACACATGTATCTGATCATCAGCTCATCAACGACAGAAGACCGATAGATGCCCTCCGAAACGATTCAACTCTAACGATAGGTACACAGGCACGCACTACGCACTACATTCAGCCAGAGCCCGGCTCGCCCACAACGTAGACAATAAACAAACCAAGAAGATCCATCACAGGTCAAGGTCGCCATCTTCCGGGGCATCCTCACCCGCTTGCCTCAGCCCTCTGTTACTTCCCCTTCCCCTATTGTACTTCAGTAGTGCGGAAGCGCATATGCGGTCGCTGTACACCGACTCTTGACGTTCACTAAAGCAACACCGCAAGATGGAAAAAACGCGTTCCATGAAAGCTGACGACGGCTGCAGAAGAACAACATCCAACACCAACTCGTGCCACGTAGGGAGATTTTTCTTGTTGTCGCTCCAGAAAGTCATGTTGTCGTAGTCAGTGTCGGTGTCGGTGGCGGCGACGTAGAAGTCGTTCTTCTCCTTCAGAAGCCCGTCCATCATGTCATCGTCGACAAAGGGGAATACCGAGAGGCTGCGTATCTCGTCGTTGGAGTACTTGTGAGTCTTCATGTACGTGAAGTCCGTGAGCTTTGCGGCTTTGAAGAGCTTCATTGTTTCAGCCAGCTTCGCCTCAGAGTGGCTGCCGATCCTCTCGTGTGCGTACCTGCGAAGGGCGTCGAGCATGTCCTGCATTTCGCTCTGAATCAAGTCAGCGGTTGCCCCCTGCATAAGAAAGGGAAATCGCCGACAGCAAGAGGAGGGGATGTCACCACCTGCTAGTTTTTTTTGTCATGCTCAAAGAAAATATAACACTATTTAACTACATACAGCAGGTAACACTACGACACACAACAAAACAAAAACATCAGCGTGAATAACGGTCAACAGCATACATACCATGTCATCGCCTTGGCCGACCTCCTTCGCGACAAGTGCAGCGACGTTGGGCAGCGGCACGTCCTCAGAGAAGATTCCATCCTCGGGCAGCTCGAGCTTGTTGCGGACTCGTTCAATAACGTTGTACGTCTTGTGCGCCTGAGAATATCGGCGAGCGGGGGGGACAGGCGCAAACGAGAACATGTTTCATGCATCGCCGGGGGAGGCTTTCGAATCATTCCGTCTGAACGAGAACCAAAAAGAAGAGAGAGGTGAGAGGTGGCATCAAATAGATACGTACCAGCGGCATGTCCCCCTCCAGAAAAATTGTGGCGCTAGTAATGATGCGGCCGACGTCCACCGTCAAAGCCAGCTGCAACTGGAGCACCAAGCTCTGGGCCTTGCCATCGTCCCTGAGTTTCGCCAGGTCGTCCCTCATGAACTTCACCGCCTTGCTTTTGGTGTCGTCCTGGCTCTCGTACTTCTCGACGAACTTCCCCACACCAGGCCAGTTCACAGCGATCACTTCGTCCCGCTCGAATCTCGAGCCCCAACGGTGTCCCGGCGTTTCGGGAGCGCGTACCCCGACTTCCTTGCGGAACAGGTCCTTGGCGAAGGCGCTGTGCGAAAGCAGGGTGTGGAGCTTGCCCAGGAATACGTCGATCTCCTCGCATACCAGCTGCTTGCCGATGTTGTTGAAGGTGTGGGAGAAGCACGGGATGACGACGGCGAACCTGAACACCAGGAGAAGCGAATCCATAGCAAGGAGGTTGGCCGCGCAGCTGTCACCCATCACGGCGCGGCAGTTGTTGGGGTCGAGGCGGAATTGATGGGTGACGATTCGGTTAACCTCGCCCGCGATGTCCGCCCCCGTCATGCTCTTCTTCAGCATGCTCAAGTGCAGAACACGCTGCACCGGCTGTAAAATGCAGGATGGGAAAGGCGGGCGTGAGAGAGGGGGTGGGGGAGGCAAGGAAGGATTGATGAGGTTGGCGTCGTGAAATCATGAGTCATGCCAAACTGATTGACTTCGGGTCTACGTTGATTTCTTGGTGTCAAATCTCGCGAGAGCGCGAGAGCAGACGAGAACACGGCAATACCCCTTTGCCGACCATCACGTACTTTTCCACTGGAGTCGATGAATCGGACCCCCAACCCAAAGCACTTGGCAAGCCACGGCGTAGCGTCGAAGCAGATGGCGTAGGGGCGGTTGCCGATCTCGTCTTGGAGCTTCTTCCGCTGTTGCACCATATATAAAACACGAAGAAGCACAGAAATACGGGGCGGGGTGCCAGCGGGAGATGACAAAAAACGTGTTGCAATGGTAGGACAAGAAAGCTCTGTGTTTTGCACTCGACCGTGTTGTGGATTGAGCAACCGCAGATGTGCAGAAGCGTTCAACATGCCATGTCTCACTGCGCACTCACGAAGTACATCCAAAGCAAGGTCTACCTCACCTCCTCCGCCAGGATGAACGGCACGTATTTTGCCAGGTGCGCACGGTGAGGCAATCCACATTGCAGTGGCTGAGGAAAGAAGGAAAAATCGGGTTATCCATCGCGTTCAGCGGGATGCCTGCCGCCAAACACCCCTTCACCGCCTTGATCTGCGTCAGCTTGGCTTCGTCGCTCAGGGCGTCTCCGTACATGCCTCCTGACTCCTCCGACACCTCGGCATTCGCGTGGAACGTGTTCTTGTGCAACAACAACAGCCGAGCAAGCGATAGCATGACGATGGAGGGTTGTACGAAAAAATGAATCACTGCGATTGACGACAAGCTGTCGAAGGGAACAGCGCCATGCAAAACATGGCAGAGACGTACCCAGCAGCACTCGGCAACCACAAGCTGCGAACACAGTGTATTTGTCAGAAAGCACAGTCACACCCATACCCCGAGAAACAGCAGCGTACCAACCAATTGCAAACGACTACTTTTACGTGGTATTAAACAGTTTCTCACTTTGTCCTCTTCCTTGGTTTGGAACAGCTTCTTCACATTGAGTACGTGCTTCTTCCCCTTGCAGTGGGTCTTTGTTCGGTCCTTGTGCAGTGAGACGATCTTGCCATGGCACGCGCGACACCCCATGACGCCGGTGTCGATCACGTACAGAGACTGGTTGGGGAATTCTTGAATCCGTTGATATACGGACACTTGGGCGTCTTTCTTGGGGATCTGCCCGCGCTTCGGTCCACGCGGTGTCAAACTGCGGCCCGAAGATTGCGCCCTCTCGGCGAATTCTCCCCTCCTGCTGCTGTTGGAGACGGCTGCGCGCCGTTGGTTGATGCGCTCCTCCCGCTCGGGTACAGGAAGGGTGTCGGCGATAATTTCTACTCTCTTCTGCCGTTTCTCCTGAGCTCGTTTCGCACTAGAGTTGGCTCTTTTTTGGGCTGCAGCGCCATCTATTTGGACCCACGCCAGTAAGGTCCCTTTGCCTGGCGCGGGGACGCTAGAAGCACCGGCTCCATGGCGACGGTCACTGTCACCTTGGGCGGCCGAGGTGGTAGGAACGGCAACACGAGCTCTGACATCCCGGCCAGGCGCGGGGACGCCAGCAGCACCGGCTCCATTACGACGGTCACTGTCACCTTGGGCGGTCGAGGTGCTACGAATGGCAGCACGACGAAATCCGACACGATGGCGGTTAGCCACCCAAGCAGCAGATGCAGATTGTGGGATACTAGCAGTAGCCGCCGCCGCCGCTTGAGCCGCCGTCGCCGCCGCAAGCTCACATTCGGAATCTTCGCGATCACTACCGCTGGAGTACAGCGCTACTCCGAGGAGACCGCTCATCTATACCACAAAGTGTGTCCGTACTGTGTACCGTGTGTGGTGTCTGCAACGCGGCGCTTGGGTTGTATGCGCTGTGTGCTGCTGTGCTGTTGTGCTGCTGCGCTGCTGCGCTCGAGGGGGGTATCTGCTAGGATTTAGGGGGTGCGGCATGTATACACGGAGCCCCCTAAAAAAAACGGTGAAATTCGGTGAGGCGCCCCCCGTTTTCGGTGATCGGCCACTATTTTCTCGGTGATTCAAATTCCTCGCTTTTTTCGGTGAAGTTTTCAAAATTCGGTGATTTTCGGTGATCACCTATGGAGCACAGCCCTAATCTCAAGTCAAGCCTAATGTGACGCGACGATGACCATTCTGTGAGTTCATGTACTAGAGGGGTCGGTTGGCCCCCCGTCTGGCCGCCCGCCCCACATCCCGTTGAAAGACGGGGAAATATCTCTCGAAGCCGGCAAATACGTATCGCCAAGGGCATGGGACAAAGGACGGCTGTGTTATGGCGCAACCCGATGGCAAAAGGGAAACACGAAGCAATAGAAACGGCCTGGAAAACGAGGACCGCGGTACAACAAAGCCAAAAGTGAACGTCTTGCATCAGGGCATACTGCGTGCCGCTGGTATTAGGGACAGGGTGGCGCTGTGCTTGTGTGGTTCATCGTAGTAGAGCTGACAACTGTGGAATATTGGTGCGTGTGATGAGAAGATGAGCATGATTGGAGCAGCAGCGGAGGACAGGACGTGATGTTCGTGATCGTAGATATCAGATGTGAAAGGTCCTCATGCAGGTCTACACTGACACACACGCTGCAGGCAACACGTCGCGCGGAATCTCTAGGCCGGCCCGAAATGCTGTTGTGCACTAGCCTACAGCAGTACACCGGTAGTTCTTGGGAGTGTAGCAGAATGGGGATTCTGCTCCTTTTGTCTTAGGGACTGGCGGTGGCGTGCAGCAGCAGGCCATGAACAATGCAGGCGGTGGTTCGAAAGGTCGAGCACAGGCACCACATTGCCGTCATTTCCTCGCAGCAGTGCGGCTGATTCACATCGGTCAGACCATGTACATGTGATCTTGGCTGACGGGGGTTGCCTGGTACATGCGCTGCATGGTACTGGACGAAAAGTTCAAACTCGTGGCGAGTCTATCCATTCATTGCATTATCTGCGAGGTGACATACTTTCTTCGTGGTGAGGTTTTCCATGTCTACCGCGCGCAACAGCCAGCACGCCCAGTTCGCCACAACACCAAACCCATACCTGCACCGTGCACAGGTGTACCATTGGGCAGAGTGTGATGACAGCGCGTAAAGCTTCAGTAAGCGTTGTTGTCGCAGCACCAAACTTCGTCAGAAATGTGGTGGCCACAACGCTTGGCACTCCGTCGCAACGCATCCTGTCGCAACGTCCTGAAAAAGTGAAAACCGGCCCCACTTTTTGGTGCACTCTAAAATGAAGTCTATGTCACGCGACGATGGCATCCTTTGAGTATATATTTGACATGATAACATGATAGCAGACACAGGGTGTGCGTACCAGGTGCCAATTAAATCACCGCTCTAGGGGTGGCGGTAATGGCGGTGTTTGAACCGTCTTGTCGGCAGCTTTACGAAGACGTGTTTGTCAGTCCTCTTCCTGGAGAAATTCAGCTCTTGGTGTGAGACGGCGGCCTGGAACTTGATTTTCCTTTCATGTATAGATCCCAGATATTTGAGGCCAACAAGAACAAACAAAATTGTTTCGGCTCAGGAAGTATTGATGTTTGGTGCTGAATCGCTAGAGGGCATCATGGAGCAGCGGTACGTGCACTGCCACGCCCAGATCTGTTACTGGGGGCGCGCACTGTCGGAGGCTGAAGATGCGGTCTGACGATACGCGAACTGGGTCCGAAATTTTGGTCCGCCGTTAGAATCTAAAAAGTCCTTTCAGTTGAAAGACTGCTACAGTACGACGACTGGAGCAAACGTTCCTGCGGAACATTTCCCAGCGGGCCTCGCACACCCATTTAGTGTGTGATCGCTGAATGCCATTCTGGTCGTTTTCGAAACATGCCAAACTCAAGACCGGTTTTGTCACCACACGCTAAACCCTCGGTCCAGGGGATGTAGGGTCTTCTTGCATCACACACGGAGAATTTTCGCTGTGGTTGTACATGGTGTGGCCCTATTGTAAGGAGCGCTAAACAACGCGGTGCAGAGATGGGCGATGTCATGGGGAAATCTCCAACGAGCTCCAATGTCGCGAGGAGGGGACCAAAACATGAGCTGTTTGTGAGACTTTACAAGTTGCGTCAGTACCGATGGTCAGAATTAATCATCCTTTGTCCATTTTTCCGAGTCCGACCTCGTCGCCAACCCACCGAACAAAAGACGAGAGGTGACGCCGTGCACGTAGCAGCGGCTCCCCTGCGTTGGCTACGGCTCAGTTTCTGTATGAAATTTCAACCTACCGCGTATGCGACACCACTGCACTGCTTCTGCAGTAGCACGTACCATTTGCAATGCCACAGCCTTTCTTTGCGGTACATCGTTGTCCTACACGCACGAAACAACAGCAGCATACCGTGAACCGCTTTCGGGGGGCGAACTCAAAGGTAGAGGGTCGATGAACGAAGAAGAAAACAACATTTTCCCCGGAACTCAAAACCTTGTGTACGGCAAGCGTTGTTCGATCGAGGGGGCTAATTAATAGGTGTCGGAATGTAATCGGAATGTAAGTGCTGCCGTTGCTCTTGTTCAAGAATGGAATCCGCATAAATCGCCAATGTGTCCGCCGACGACAATCAATGCTTATTTTGTGGAAAGTACGGTCTGATATCAGTGCTATTGACGTGGGATACCAACAACATTTTACAGTTTTCCTCTCCACGACCCTTCTGGTTTGATTGATCTAGACGACACGACAACAGCCTGTTGCGCGCGGTCGTCGCAACCCCGGTGCCTTGATAGCGCGTACACTTCCCAAGCGTACGTCCATCTGTAGCTGTGCTTCTCTGTCTCTATTTCTCCCCTCTCTCTTTCAAAAAATATTGACGAAATCGGTACGCCTTTTTTTTGCGCAGTCCAGTGGTTCGGAAGTCAAGCCTCAAAGGAATCAAGCGTAGGACAACGCATGCATACACCGAATAACACCCCTCGTGCCCCTGGAGCTGCAAGCTTTCCAGCAAATAGAGTTCTTTGCCAACTGAGGTGGCCCCCGCCTCCTTCCTGGTGCTGTCTGTTAGAAAGGCTTACCCCATTTGACTACTCAGTCAGCGCTGACTGAGTAGTCTAATGGGGTAAGCCCGCTGACTGAGTGGTCAAATGGGGTAAGCCTTTCTAACAAAATATATACTCTCGGCTCGTAGCCACCCGGCTGGTCACTGGGATTTTTGGAAGTAGGGATCTCCGGGGACGGACCCCTCGCCAGGCGCTGCAGGAAAACAAAACCAGGCTGGTCACTTTCACAAGCACCCTTAGTTCTTTTCCTGCAGCGCCTGGCGAGGGGTCCGTCCCCGGAGATCCCTACTTCCAAAAATCCCAGTGACCACCCGGGTGGCTACGAGCCGAGAGTATACCTTTTTGTTAGAAAGGCTTACCCCATTAGACTACTCAGTCAGCGCTGACTGAGTAGTCTAATGGGGTAAGCCTTTCTAACACTGTCTGCAGTCACAGGACGTGCCTGAAGACGCTGTCCTGGCCGCGCAAGCGCCGACGAGGATTGGGATATCGACCGCAGTGCAGGGAGTTGCGACCGCAATGATTCAGTTGGTGCTGCCGCGCCAGAAGTAGGTCCTCTCTGCAAAGCTCTGCTGAAGGCCAAGGCCATCGTAGACGAGGCCAAACGTAACAAAGATGAGCTAGATGAGCTGTACGCATGGTGTGACTCCATCACGGTGCAGGTGATCGACCGTTCCAGGACTTCGAAGACCTCGGCGATCGATGCAGCTCCCCTCGTCGAGTGTGACAACAAGCTCAAGAGGGTGGCGAAATGCTACCGTTCGTTCTGGATCGGCGCTCTCTCGTCTTGCGCGATTTCGCGCATTCGGTGACAACATCCAGGGCCTGCGCGCCAGCATCAAGGCCGTCGTTCCAATCATGGGACTCGCGGGCGTCGTGAACCTCGATGAGAAACTCGAGAAGGTTCTGGTGAGACTGTTTCTCCCGTGACTAATGACCGGTAGATAAGAACAATGTTTTCGGGACCTTGAATTTCTATGTGAGATGCCAGTAGCTTTCGGACTGGCCGCAACAGCAGGCCATGGGGTCGGGCGCTTGCGTTCGTGTGCGCGTCAACTGTATGTGCCTATTTATTGTCTGTGTTCGACGGGAATGTCGGGCATGGACCTTTGCATTGTCTCATGTGTTGTAGCCCCCATCGGTGAAACGCTGCCTCCTCCTGTTTTATACCCACCCGCTCTTACGTAGGCTCGTCTGCAGCCACGACCTCAGCTGGCACCTGTACCGGAGGGGATTCCGGTGCGTCAGTCGTGGCCCGCAGTGCGCCATGGGGTGGAAGACAGAGTGTGCCGGATCCTCGGTGGGGGCAGGAGGCCAGCGGTGGCGGCACTTACGGGGCGGAGCGGGACGGGGAAAACCACCTCCGCCGCCGCCGTGTTGAGAGAGCGGGGCCCTATCCATCCTCGCGCTGGTGAGACGGAGGACATGGCACGTACTCGCCTGGATCGCGTCCGGGCGTTCTTCCCCAACGGCACTGTGTAGCTTCGGGTGGACAAGGGGGAGGGAGACGAAAACCGCTCACCCTCTCTGATGCACACCCTGGCCAAGGCGCGTTACGAGGATGTGATGGAAAAACGTGTCGACACTCCCGCGGCTGGGGAGGACGGCGAGAGCTACGTGAACAAGTTTGTATCGCGGGAATCGCTGCGGTACCTTGTGGTGGCCGATGATGTGAGGGAGGTAGAAGTGGTCGAGAAGCTGAGGAAGACGGGCATGTGGGTGCTCCTGACCACCCGAATCGCTTCTATGGTTGAACCAAACGAGAGGGTATTGGTAGACCAACTCACACAGGAGGAGGCGGAAGACGTGTTACGAGGTGCGGCTGGGCTACCCGTCGGTTATCGCTTGTGTGATGACGCGATGAAAGTGTTGGAAATCTGCGGTCTTAGGGCGATGGACATTGCATTCGTGGGGAGCTGGAGCTCGGTGCGCACCGCAGACAACGGTGCACCTATAGACAGCAGGGCATGAGAAGGTGCCGTAAGGAAAATCAATGCCCAGATCGACGACGTGAGGGGTCAGGCAACAGCGGGAAATGTAAGGGGGATGGACGACCTCGACTTCGAAGTGAACAGGCTCGCGGTTCTTCACGCCGGCTTCAAGTACCTTGGAAGGGAAGATCCTCGGACCCAGGAGCCCTATGGAGAGCTCGCGGGGCTCCCTGATGGTCATTCCTTCGGAGAATCGGACGCAACGGTGTTTCTGAGCGATGGAGGGGACACGACGGGACCGATAGCGATCTTGGAGCGGTGGGATGTATTAGAGCTTACACCTCTGCCCGGTACGGCATGCACGATGCCCTTGTTGACTTCGCGCGGGACAAGCTCAGGAGTTGGCATTCTGTCCGCACGCCAGCGGTAGACAGGTGCTCCCGTTTAGATTTTGCGGTCGGCATGGACGTGTTCGCGCTCTTGGACATGTGGCGGGTGTTGGAGCTCGTGGGGGGCAAAGGTTGGTGGGCCTCTCGGCCGTACGACGATCAGCTGATTGGTATGGACCCCTGGGATGATTCCAAGATGTGCGATGTGAATCTTGTTGCCGAGCGATGCGATTTTGAGGCGCAGTACACCGGACAAGAGGCGCTCATGCGAGTAATTCTGGAAGGGTGCGACGACGGGGGAACAGATTCGACTGGGGTAAAAATTGTAGCCTCATCTCATCTTTTCCGAGGGCTTGCTTGCCAGGGACGCCTTGACGAGGCCATCGACATGCATCGCAACCTTGGTGACACGGTCGGTCGCAGCTTGCAGGTAGGGACCGGCGATGGTACGTGTCAACAATCTACGGCCGTGAACATGAACGGATTCTGCCAGGTAGTAGCCGGATTCCACGACATTGCCGAGGGCTGGTTTCGACAAGCGCTGGAGGTACAGAAAAATGGAAATCTTAGAGAGAGCTCGCACGCGGTTTTCACCCTGCTCGAGTGCGAGGAGGCGGCAAGGCTCGTGAAACAAGCGCTGGAGTTTTTGGAGGCGAGGTTCGGGCTCGACCATGTCCATCCCGCCTTCACGCTACAAGTATTGGCCATGCACGTGCGGGGGGCCGACGCGTCTGCAGATTCGCAACCTTTGTTGCGGCGAGCGTTAGAAATCAGGGGCTCGACGCTGAGGGCAGGCTTCGCTGAGAGCCAGGAAACTCTTTTTGAGCCGCAACTTGGCATTATGATGCACGAAGACCAGGCGATGACTGCATGTTTTCGTAGAGTAATGCGAGAGACTTTGAGTTTTTTCGTCTTCGTTGGAAGTATTTCTTTCGTTGTCGCGTGTTGTTTATTGGTTGCTGTCGGAGGTGATCCCAGGTGCGTACAAGACTTACTCCTTCATATTTTCTTCATGATGGCCCCGCATTCACATTGGGGGTTTTCATCTTTAGCTTCGGCGTGGGTGAATGTCGCTCTTTTCGTACATTGTAGACTAGAAGAGTTTGTCTACGGTGTTCCTTTCTCTCGGCATGGTAACCAATCTGGCGCAAGGGAGGTGCCCGTTCGGAATATTCCATGGTATATACTATCCAACGACACAGCACATGATTGTGTCCACAAATGTCTCAATTTTCTCATTTTGGCGGAACGTTTCGCCGTATGCGTTGTTGCTTCTGTGGACGGATTCACCAGTTTTTTTTTGTTTTTTTGCCTGAAGTGCCTATTCCTGGTCTGCTTTGCTTCCTGAACGTCTCTGATATTTTTCTCTGGCTCACTCAGTAGCTATGCGCTGTGTCGGAAGTACGCTGTGCGGTAGGCTTCGGGTATACACGGTTCGAAGGCGGGTGAGGAGATCGATGTGCTGTGAAAGCGCGCGTGTTCGGCATGCTGTAGGCTGTTGGGCATGCTGCGTATGTTGACATCAGAATGTCCTCTGTCTAGACTACTACCGTAGTGTAAGCTGAGAACCGGCTGGCCAGGGTCGCTGAGAATGTCCAATGAATCCGGTTCGTGGAGTCATTAAGTAAGCAACACCTCGTGTTGCATACAAACGCAATCCATTCCGCACCACCAGCAGGTCACGCATAAAATTCGTTTTCGTCACCGTGGGACTACATCGCAGCTTGTACTACTGGATCTCCAGACACCGCCTCAACAACTCCTCCCCCTCCCCCAGCCGGCCTGCTACTCGAGCCCATTCGCCCAGTGTGTACAGCGCGTAGGCCAACTGTGTATCCTTTGGGTCGTCCTTCGCTTCCAGGATCCCCCATGGGGTGGGTACTGACTCGTTGTCGCTGATGGTGCCGTGCTAGCCGTGTAGCCAATTACATGTAAAGTCAAATGGGATGAAGCAGAGCGCAAAACACTATCGGCGGGATCCTGAGTTTTTCCCTTGGGGTTAGTGCTGTGAATGTCGGCGACTTCATACGACTCGTTCGGTCCTGCAGGTTCCCCTACCCAACGCAGACAATTGGACGTCGCCAACTAGACTACACCATCAACGTGAAGTTGACGACTAGACTACGTCATCATGGTTTTTCGCCAATCTTTCCGGGTTTTATTTCGCTCATGTGCAGCGCTGTCTCTCTCTCTCTCTCTCTCTCTCTCTCTCTCTCTCTCTCTCTCTCTCTCTCTCT
>CACKRE030003125.1:17202-39931 GCA_902602495.3 Ectocarpus sp. CCAP 1310/34
CTCTCTCTCTCTCTCTCTCTCTCTCTCTCTCTCTCTCTCTCTCTCATTCTCTCTCCCTCTCATTCTCTCTCTAAGGTTTCCAAACTTTGAAAAATGCATAGAATCATCATGGACGCGAGGTTAGAAGAAACTATCAAAAAGGCGCAGGATGCCATCGTGAAGGATTGAAATTCTCGCCTTTGGACATGCTCAGTACCTCAAAGGGCGATCTCTCTTCACTGCAGGCAGGGGATTCGTGCCCCTGAGCTCGTGAAATTATGTGACTCCGCATGTTCGAAGGACAAGACAAGCCCCCCATTCAGCATCCTACACCACACGTCCGGGGAGGAGACGCTGATTTCGTCGAAGTACTCCTGGAGATCGACAAGGGCTTGGTGGGCCTGCAGGACGACAAGGGAGCGACCGCTCTTCTTCAGCATGCTGACGAAAACGGTGTCACACCAATTGTTCGTCGGTTGGTCGAGCGCAGCCAGTCTGACGTTATCGCACACAGTTAGTGCGGTGACTTCCCCATCTGCCTGGCGATCCGCGCCGGCCATCTACCCATGGTCGAGTACATGCTGGACCAGTCTCACCGCACGGGGACATCATTTTTCGCAAGAAACCCCCCGTACTCGCTGATGGCTGACGCAGTTCCCCACCCCGAGATATTGCGGGTCCTTGCTCAGCTGTGCCATCGAAAGCCGTCCAGGGCCGATGAGCGAGCTAATTTTCGATGTGTCCATGTCAGGGAAAGCTGGCGCCGTGGATGTGTTGATCGACGCCGAGCTTGATATCGAAACGACAAGATCTGAATGCGGATCTGGACCTCTTCATCACGCCGCGAAAGCGGGAAACGCTGAGGTGGTGCACGCTGTGCTCCATCACAGAGCTTCCGTGAATGCCAAAGATAACGCGGGCCAGACCCCTCTGCACTGGGCCATGGAGTCAGGGGGTAGACGTCGGACGAAGCAGTAGCCATGCTTCTCACGGAGTCGGGTGCCAACGCGGAGGCTGCAGACGGTAGTGGAGATACTCCTGTAAGCCTCGTGCATAAGGGAAATCTTCAGCCGACGGGGCAATTGTGCTGGTACAGTTCTTTCTGGAGCTCGTGCTGACCAGTCTCGGTGTTATCGACGCGCGACCATTGTTCACAAGAAGCGGCTTGAAAGGAGAGTCTTCGCGCTTTGATGACGAAGTTGGTGCAAGCGAAAGAGAAGGAAATGTTCAACACGGTGCTGTAATTAATGTGATCTAGGCGGGGTCGATGTGGACAGACGTGATTTGTACTGCAAGACGTCGTTGGGCTGAGGGGGCAACCAAGAGTCTTGAGGACCCGCAGTTGGAGTTTTCGAAGCCGAGGACAATTGGCACAATTGAAACCGGGGACCATCGTCACGTTTGAAACCGAGGGGGACTGTCGTCACAATTATGGAGATGTAGCAGCACAGCCTTCGTAGCGTTCATCGGTTGAGGGGTAGCCAGGAATCGCGAGGACCCGCAATCGGAGTTTGAGGTATGGTGCAGAACCAGTGAAGGCTTTTGCTCTGAGAACCATCGGCTGGTTCGCACCCTTCACCAACGGTTGGAGTACACGGCGTACCCGCAATCGAGTTCGAACAGTTTTGGAGTAGGGGTCTTTCAAAAATCGTACAGAGTGCACTCAGAGATTGTTCTCATATCTCAAAAACGCTTGAGCCCACGGGATGACACACTTGCTTTACAAGCTGACCGCGGCCGGCAACACTGTGCCCAGAAAAACAATCAATGGGCCACAATCAAACGCAGTCAAACCTTCGGACAAATCTAGGACCGACTTGGTGCCGGTGTTACTTGCAAATAGTCTGAACGGGAAGAAGGATTGAGGACTTTGCTTAACACCGTGCAAACGGGATGCGTCAGAAACGCAATATCGTGGCGTTACGACCACAATACTTCGGTAAATCCTTCCGACAACACCTACTGCACCGCCTTCCTACAGTACTCAACCATTCGCGTGCCCATCCGCTGCCATCGACGTGACACGCCTTGAACGGGATGAACAGCTCAAGACTCACAAACCATAAAGCAGCTACCAACGGCTTGCCCTCGGCAATAACCTTGCGACTGAAGTATTTCACAGGCAGAACCCTCATGAGAAAGACGCTGTCAACCAAACGCGATCGCCATCCTCCCCAATCGGTCTCAAACACGTGCTACTACCTTGCTCGTACAGCTGCAAATTGTTCGCAGTGGTAGTCTTTAATCAGGGAAATCGTCTTTGAAGCCATTGAAATGGCGGGTCGAACATGTTTCCCAACACGATCTCGGAGCCCGACAAGGCGCCAATCAAAACCCTCAACCCCTTTCCATACCCTGCAAGGGAATGAATTCCGAGGGTAGCCAAGCTCGCCGCCGACAAGAGGAAGCTTCACCACAAACTGTAGAGGGGGCCAGCCACATCCAATCTGGCACACCGGCACCAAAACACCGCCCATATTAATCCCACGTGGGCTACTCCATGATACAGTGCAGAGGAGGTGGAGAAGGTGACGTTTGCTGGTAATGTCGCCCTCCTCGATGACATCCGATGTATGTTCATCCTTGCCCTTCCTTGTACTCAGTTGATGATGTTCGCCTCGACTCTGCTGAGATCAGCCACGAAACTCGCCGGTAGCATATCGGACAATCTTCCCGCAAACCCTACCATCGCGCGACCCTTCGCCTCTAGCTCCGCCAATCTCTGCCGCGGAGGATTCCAGAAAAAGGGGGGCTCCGTAGGGTTAACAGTTAGGATAGAACACAAGCGTCATGCACATCATCTCCCATGTCGCTCACACACTGGTGTAAACCAATTCTTTTCACAAAGGGCAACATTCATGAAGATGGTAAACTGGAGGGATGCCCGTGTCTTGGCGACACAGTATAAATACTGCCATAGTAACGATACATAGTAATCTGACCTTCTCTCTGGATGCTATCCACTGTTGACCGTCGATCCTACCGCCGGTGCCCCCTCCGAGCAACTCCCGCTTAACCTCCAAGTGATGGTGCCTCAGGCACTGCATGCCGTTCTCCAGGGCCTGAACGAGGACATGTTTGTTTCCAGGGTGGGGGCAGCCAATCAAAAGTGGCGTTTGCAGCGGTTGCCGCTCTTCCGAACAAGGACGACACTGAGACATTGATTCTTGCAACATGAATCAGACTAGCGAGAAACACCACGCCAAACCGCCGCAGCGGCGCCACACCAGCAGCGAATACAACAAGGAAAACAGGCACCATGGAAAACCAACAAGGAACGCGACGGGCAATTCTCACATGGGGCAGCACCGCGGTGACCGTATCCTGGGGACCCCTGCGTCTCATCGTATCGGCCAGCCCGGCCGCCTCTTCTTGGGATGAAGGCAGCATTCCGGCACCCTCCAGCTCGATTAGCGCCTTGAACAGCCTGTCGGCATGCAACGAACGCGTACAATGGGGGGTCACGATGACAACTTAGTGTCCTTGTTCAACAGCCTCACGGACAGAGGTGGCAAGAAAAAGGCGTTACATAGCACGTCAACGTGCAAGTTGGAGGGTGAATCAATTTCGTGCGGAGCGTTACCAAAAATCGCGTGCAACACCAATTCGAGGGAAAACGTACAGGGGTGTTCGAACACACATGCGAGGCGCTACGATGACAAAACTGAGACTCGCGGCTGCTGCATCTATCCCGAAATAAAAAATGAAAAAAGACAAATGCACTCAAAAAAAAAAAAAACATTTCCGCACCAGCCCCCACAACAACAAGCAGAAGCGGGATGCGTGCTGAAATGCCGGCCAGTTCAAGCAACGGCACCAACGGCGCAAAAAAAAAAATGTGTATATTTAGTTGACTCTGCACGACAAGCGGGGCGCACTAGGGACCCCATGATGGCTGATGCTAAATCGTACAACTCACGACTCACTCTCGGTTGCTGAGTAAGACGTAGAAGTCCATCAGCCGGAGCATCTGCTCGACGCCCTTGGTGGCAAGCGCGCGAGACTGTCAACATTTTGTGTGACGCCATGATAACGTGACCGTGAGTGAAAGAAAACGGCACAGACGTGTGGACAGAAGCATTTCGTGACTTGTTATGTCTTGGAACGTGGCTATTAACGGTGGAAGGGGCTACGCCATGCTACCGGGGTAAAAAATCGAGCCAGCGATTGAACGAACACGATTGGTCCGTTTGCGAGCTGTGCTTAGTTTCAATGGGGGTGGCTGGTTGATTCGATGACCTAATGATGACACGGGGCAATGACACCTAATGATAAGCGTAGCGCACGGCAAGTGTAGGACAACCTCGCCGGCAACTTGAGTGGTACGCCGGCTGCAACAACGTCACCAGCTTGTCGCTTGTCGCGGGGGGTTTAACGGCATTGCGTTAAAACTATTTACCATGGGACCGAGATAGGTCGAAGTTGTAGTTGATTGTGCTACAGTGGCGTCGAAGCGGTAGGCTTGTTGTAAGCTTGAGGACGCGCGAGAGGTCAGAACGGCGCTGAAGGTAAAGGTCGCATTGGCAGCAGCAGAAACACACACAAGATCCGAAGGATTGTTCCGCCTCCCGCATGCTGCCCCCTCACGGGGTCCCAGTTCATGGCAGATAGAAGTGCTTTGTGTTTTCAACCGCACAAAGACCGACACCTTTTCATTAGTCAGCCGGTTAGCGTGGTCGATGCTAACAATAACACACACACACACACACACCTCGCTGCAATCCGGGCCTTGTGACAGGGTGTTCAAGAGAGTGTAGATCGTCGTACCCAGCTCCTGGAAAAACGCAAAGAAGGGAGTTGAAGGCGTTGTCAAGCGCAACGACGAGTGAACGGTGGGATGAACAACAAACAAGGCGGCCGCAGCGTCAACACATCAACACCTGTGTTCAAGACAATCCAACACAACGCCTGGGGCAACCGCAACCAGTGGCACGGAGAAGAGTGGGCGTGAAGATCCGTATGAAGAATGTGATAAAAGACAACGGAGATAAAAAGCCATAACGTCAACGGCAACAGCAGCAGAAACGCTACAAAAAACAAACAAACTACAATACCCGGTACAAATGAATCAGACTGCCTCGCCTGCCAGAAAGCGCGTTTTTCCGCCTGAGGATCAAGCTTTTCGGCCAGCTTCTCCTGCAGCAGTCCGGCCATCTTCTCCCAGTCGCAAGAAAGGCCGAAGAACGTCATGGCGTCTTCTTTCCGCCCGGCAACCTCGGCCTAGTAGACGTTGATTGATCATCCATCCCATCGGGGAAATTTTTTTTGACACGACACAAAAATTCAAACATCATCCTTGGATTGGGTGGTTATGAATCGTGCGCGCTTGCAGCGTGTTGTTCGGGGCTCAACACTCGTCTCGTGGATATGTTCCCCGCATCGCTTCAAGTGGTCGGCGAAGACTCCTGGGGCCATCACTTCGTGTTGGTTGAGACGATTTGACTGTCGAAATAAGTACACTTCACCAAATAGTCTACTGAAAAACTTCATGTATGCTCGAAACCCTACGTGATCACACCCGGCCATGAAGTGACGTTTACACGTGACCACCAACACGGATTAGAGAGATCTGGGCAGCGAACCATCTTTTCCGATGAAATGCATCTATTGCATTTTGGCCGACAAAGGCGAATTGAGAAAACACGTTGTACCCCGCCTTGGTCGCTTTACTAGAGTAGAGTCGACGAGATTCACATAACGTCGGTTACATCCTGCAAGCGAACTGGCAAGGAACCTTCTTGCACCCCTACCTTTTGTGCAGCGTTGAAGGCAACGTCTTCCACCGTGTCCTCCGTCAGGAAACGGTCCAGATCGCCCTGAACGACGGCAGTGTAGTACGGAGTAAGACATTGACAACGGCATGATGACCTCGGAGAGAATAACACACCACGTCGCGCGTGCAAGGCAAGTATCGTGCTCAACTCTTTGACACGAAAATGCTCACACCGTGTCCCCACAGTTGTAGCTTACAAAAATTCTTGAGGGTGGTCCAGAACGGAAAGTATGTGTCGTTGTGACGGAAAAAACAATATGTGAGATATTGAACGCAAAGAACACCTGCTGGGAGCCGTCACAACGACCACAATGACAACAGCACATCGGGTGCTGGGTCTCGGCGCTCACCCTCTTTCGGTTGCCATCGGTCTGGATGTACCCCAAGAACCTCGCTGCCTTCTCGGCCCCCATCTCAACACACAACGATCCGATGCATTCCACAGCGACAGGCACCGGCAAGCGGAGCATGTACTCCACACACATCTGGCAGCGTAATAACAAGCGCGATTGTGACGTCATGACAATACGTACGAAAAGTCGGACAAGAAAGGCCGCGGTCATGTTGGAAGGATACAGGACAGCTCGCCAACCTCGCCAACCAACGACCAGGGCTGTGTTGAACGGAATGGTAAATTTACGGGCGGAAAGGGACACAAATTAAGAACACGCACACGAATGAACATATTCGATATCTGCTGGCAACACATCCAAGGCTGATCGGACGGGGCCAATCGTTTGTGGCTTTCAATAAAAAGGATTTGCCCAGGGCCCACGCATAGCGCTCTTCGGAGGGGGAACTTCGAGCTTCGGGGAAGAAAAGTGAAGTAATCCGGTTCGCTTCGACCTGTAAGCGATACTGAGAAAACCAAAAATGAGGAGTGCAGGTAGACGCTCCGCAAATGATACGAAGAAGACACATGATTACTAGACAAGCTATCCGAGACACTATGGCCATACGTCGTACGAACCGATAAGCATAATCAGGAGAAAGGACAAGAATCATGGAACGAAGTAGCAAACAGACAAAAAAAACACACCACCAATCGGCTACGAGATAGAGTATCAGAGACCGGAAGTCGACGGAGCGAGATGCGAGGTTATCGCGGACAGCCCATAGCACAACCAAAGCCTCCATACAATTGCACACGTATCAGAAGAACCAACACATAACACACAGGTCATTTCCGTGAAGAAAACAACAAGATTTTCATACGCCACCTGTGGGTCACTGTCGATACGTCCGTCAACAACCCTTGCCATCAGATCCACCAGCGTGGGTGCGGGGCCTGGCTCGCCCCCATCACCGGGGTAGGGGTAGGGGTTGGGGTTGGGTGGTGTGCCAGAGTATCGTTCCCCGGCCGTGTAGGCATCGTGGTGGCTCATGGCCAGGGCCATGTGCAAAGCCTTGGGCGTATCGGTCGGGGGAATCAAGGATTCGCGGCGGTGGGGGGGGTTGTTACTCTACCGTAAAAGTTGCTGCGATTGGCTTCGGCTATGGAATACCAGACCTTAGGCTCCGCATCCTTGTTGTTGTTGTTGTTGACTTCACATTAAACCGTATGCCAGTTGCTAAATGCCAAAATCTAGCAAAGACTCTCAGCCCGTGGTCACGAAAGTGCTAGAGCCATCTGAGGATCTAAAGAACACGCACACGTAGCAAGAAAAAGGTATCCTTGCTTGAACTATATGTACGGGTGAACACTCCTACGGTTACACTCCCACGGTTCACCATTGAAAGTGGATGGGAGACTAAATGTGGAGGTATTTGCAACACACTGCACAAGCATATATACCTCCCCACAGAATCCATAAGGGAAGAGGGCAAAAAAGTATGCGTATCAACTTCTGGGTCCATTCTGCATTGTGCCCACTACAATGCCGAAGTGTGTGGAACAAGGTACAACGGTGAGTAGCAGAGGATGTATTAGCGGAGGAGAGCACGGGCAACAAACACATAAGTCTGGTCACAAACATAACGAATGCATCACAAAGACGAGAGACAACCAACAACAACAACAACAACAACAACAACAACAACAACAACAACGATGACGTCAGCATCAACGACAACAACGACCATGTCACCGTACAGCCCTCACCGCCAAGTGCTGCCCCTTCCAGTGCAAGAAGGCAACCGCGGCCTCAAGCTGCTGCGTGTAGAGCAGCACGTTCACGTAGGCGTAGGTGTTGGTGCCGTCGGGATCGAAACGCCTCCTAGCGTCCCTGCCGCTCACACGCGCCTGCCGTCGTCATCGTTATCGAAGAAAGAAAGAAACAGCAGCGGCATGTCGCGGGCAATGTAAGCCTCCATTCTCGAAATAAATCAGACAAGAGTAACACGAAAGGTATTGACTGGCCTACGGTGATTCGACCTTGAAGGGCCCGAATGTACCTTGGTTGTGAAGTGAATAAACACACGAACAACATACAACAGGCAATGCGGTACAGTATCTCTTACAGGCGTCCCTGTTGCTTCTGAATTCTATTTTGACAGCCACGCAAAGCGAAGGGAGAAAAAACGGCATGCGATGAAAGACATACGTATCCCAACCACACACAAGCGAAGTGTGTAAGCGAGAGATACCGCGCGGGGCCAACCCCTTTCAACAATGAACACGTAACCCTGTAGGCATCCGAGTCGACCACTTCCGGGAACACATCAGCACAGAACGTCAGCCTACTACAAATATCGAATTTGAAATGCCTGCCAAACTATCTGGTGCAGAACGTCTTCCATCAGCAAAGATGGCGTCTACGGACAGCCCGCTCGTAGGCGCAACGCATCCCTCAGCACGGATCATCCAATCATCCAATCATCCCCACAGCAACACACAGCAGTGCCACAGCAACACACAGCAGTGCCACAACAACACACAGCAGTGCCACAACAACGAATTTTAGAAAAAAACGCGATGATGCTACGATGTCACACTGTAGATCATGTCTCCAATTGCAAGAGTATTCAGGTCGCCAAGCATAAGACTACGGCACCATCATGCTCGACGAAGCGGAGGGAGAAGGCACAAGTAACACGAAATGACATCATACCTTGGCCGATTCAAGGATCTCCGAGCTTTCAACGTCGGAGCCCACGAAGGATAGCTTGAACCACATGTAGTCCTCGATCGTCTCCTGTGAAGATAAATTACAAGATTCATACAAGATAAATCACAAGATTCTCAGGACCGACAAAATTCCAACAGCACACGAAAGAGAGGTGTGTGTTGACACAACTGTAAACAACCGTCGGGTTCCCATGACAGGGTGCATGAACAAGGCCTGAATGAGGCCGGTGAAATCGGGTGACAAACCAAACATCCCACTTGTTTCCTGCTCACTCTGAACAGGTCAGGGCGACAGGTACAAGGCCGGCCAAAAATCCCTTGGTCCTGTGCTATGCGGCCGGACCTGATCATAGTGCGTACGCCGGACTGGAGACTTGCTTGCGTTCACCAGTCCAACAGTTTTCGGGTTGTACTTATGCCACAAACGCACCAAACAGGTTTCCAGCCCCGCGCTAGGGTTAACTCGGCCTAAACCAACCGTAAGCCGTGACCCTAACCCTCACCCACACCCCCCAAGCTTGGTTGGTGTACACTGGGTAGTGCTAGGTCGGTGTACGGAGCTACTGGAGCGCCCTGTACACGGTGAGGCACTACCGTACAAGGAATGACTTCAAGAACCAAACCGAAAAGGTACAAAGGTAGGCCACCTTGTTGATTCTGGTGACCTTCTTGTCGTCAGACGCGGAGAGGATGTTGAGTACAGACTGCTTGAAGCTGTCCTCTCCGTCCCTCATGCTGAAACAGCAAAGACAAAGCCAGGCAAGAGGAATACATCGGGTAAATCCACGGAAGATGTAGAGGGTCGAATAGGGGGTAAAACACAAAAACGTATTTTTTACTGCAAACTCAACAAACCACTTGTGCGTGTTGTTGAGGCTACGGAAAAACGCACCATCTAGTATTTATCTTTCGCATCTCAAAACTTGCATCACAGACTTCGAACCCACACTCAACCTGTGTACAATGTAATCCCTCGCGGTACGAGAAAACACAAACAGATGGTGTTTCTGCAAGCTGCGGAAGACACAGCGAAACGGGCTATGCCTACAAACAGAACAGAGGGATACAGCATCTGCACTAGCACGCCCCCCATAGCTTCAGTAGCGAGAAAAGTTAATCGAGCTAATAGTGAACCCAACGCGGCCGGAGAGGAGTGACAGTAGACAATACTGAAACAAGAACTAACCTTCGATTTGCAACGTGCAGCGCTCGAACAATAGGCAGCTTCTGCCCTCCGTGTCGCTACAAAGCAGAGGAGGTACATCTACAGCAGTCGCGAAGACCGCCACCAGACAAGCGATCACAACATGATCAAGAAGACTTCGCATGTCCGTCAGGGAGTCGGAGTGAGTCACCACATCACCTGTGGAAAGCTTGCTGAATGGCGCCGCCGAAGGCATTCTCCGTCTTCCCTTGGGCAAGCAGCTCGCTCACCTTGGTCAACAACCCCAGATCTGCAAACGACAGACACAGGACGCGCAAGAACCAGTTCTACAATAACGTCCATTCATAGATCGTCGTTGGTGTGGACCGAAACGCTCAGAAACGAAGGCATGTGTTTGATGCTGATGCTTCTGCTGCTGCTGCTTCTTTCAGGCGCAAACGGTGCTGGCTCTACCCCTGGTGGATACATCTTCCGGCTGGATTCGACGCGATATCCTCGTGCCCGTTGATCGTGACAAGAAACCACAACCCAAAGACAACCGCTTCAAGTAGCAGACATTTGTGCACACGATTGGAGGGAGTATAAGCCACGGCTCACGGCATGCACGCTGCGCATGGCAGATCATTTTAGCGAACGCCTCCGCCACCGCCAACAACAACAACAACACCGCATACCTTGCGCGGTGCATCGTGAGTTCTCCGGAGCCTCTGCGGCGGCACGAGCGATGGCACTGGCGTCGGCTCTCCCCCCGCAGCGGAGGCAGAGGAAAATCTGCGGCCACACCGGCAGCTGCGACAACATGGCCCCGCCTCCGACCACGAACTGCAACGACACCAACACGAAAACGATGGTGGCATGTTACCCCGCTTGTCTGACGAACGACGTGCCAACCACACGGAAAACAAACAACAAGCAAACGCGAACCATGTAACCACACCGCCGGCAGCACAAACATAACGACCATGCCACCACAACTGGAGCGGGGAAGGACAATCTTAAAAAAAAAAGAAGCCGGTGAATGCGCACGTTGAATCAGCAGTGGCTTCGATCGATGGTACATCGATGGTACACAGGCTATCATACGCACACTACAAACAACGCCGCTTCGCACATCTCTACCCAAAGTCAGAATGCTCTCCAGAAAAACAAAATAGTGGTAATCCTCAACAGACAAAGTTGGCAGAAAACGGCAAGATCTGAGGGCGTTATAAGCAAAGCTACTACAATATTGGCAGGATCGGAGAAACTAAATGGCGCTGGAAGCACAATCACACGTCGTCAGTCAACGAGACACCGCGAGAATAACTACGACGGACTATGCAGTAGCAAACTACCCAACACTTTACCCAACCTAACCTAACCCAACCCAACCAACAACACCAGCAATACCTTGCTCTTCCTGTCGAGGCGCATGAAAGCTCGGACCTTGAACGGCAGCCCGGTATCGGTGTCTCGAACGGTTGACGCATCCACCGTACCCGCCTCCCTTGCCCTCTTCACCTGGATATGTCAACCATACAAGACACCATGTCCAGCCATGGACCATCCGACGAGGTGCAGAACATCAATGCCAATGATAATACTTCAAGATGGGGTATGCCAGATATAGCGCTGGGGGTTGAGGGCATTTGGTGTCCAGGCGTAAAACTTGAAAAAGAAAATCTCGAAAGTTGTTGCAATACTGATTCGATCGACGACGTGCCGTATGCCAACGTATCCTCCACGGGCGTCGTACATGTAGCCTCGACAGCATATTTGAAAACAACTACCAGGTACAAAAAATACGCTTTTCAACTGCACTGTTACACCTGATCGTCGATGACCTGCTTGAACTGCTTCTGCAGGAAGTCCAACGTGCCGTCTAGGCGAGAGCGGGGTGTGCTCTCTGCGGCATCCTCCCACCCTTCCCCCTCGAGCATAGTCCTGCCATGCCATACATGACATGGCGAGAGACGGAAGTGAAGAGCGTCAAGAGGCGTTCGTTCGTTCGAGAGAAGTCCATGCTTTGCTTCTTGACAGCTTAATGCCGTGTCCAATCGTGCCCTTTGTATTTCTTGAGAGCTTTGTTGACGGGATCACGTCAACCTCGGTGCTACATACTCCTTTGATACACTCTCCATAGAACGGTACTGTTTTAGGTGGAAACTTACTGTGTTTTAGCACAACATTTTCCATCTTGGTCAAGACTACAGTCTACCATACTATATCAGGCCCACTATCGGTGACGACCATCACGGCACCGACGAGAGGCCACAAAAACTCTAGAGTAGACTAGAGCGGAAAGCTGCATCAAGTTTGGTACTGTAGAGGGGGGGATCAGAACGACTACGACTACCAACCGGACGATGTTCACCAACTCCACGTCGCGAAGGCTCCGTTCGCACGGCAATAGGTAACCCACAACTCCCCCCGGCAGCATTATCACACTACATGTCGAGACCGCACGCCCCCGTGAGGTACCAGTGGATATCGTGCGAACTGACGTATGACCCCCGGGTGGCCTCATGGAGCATCACAAACACAAGCAACAGCGGTGGAGATCTCTATCCGTTGCTTCCCCAGCTCGTTACATCGAGCACAGGCTTGTGAATGAGGCATCTACGGAATCTACGAAAGCAGCGGAACACCGGAGATGCTCTAATAACATCAGCACAATAAAAAATGTGCCTGCGTACGTTGCCTAAGACCTAGAAGTGCAAATAACAGTCACATCACCTCATCTTCAGCAGCAGCGAAACAGCAACGACCAATGCTACGGTAGGGGGGACACTTTTTACGAAATGGGTCACATGCTGTCGCCCGACAAGGTCCATATAAATGCTCGTAACTCTCTCAATTTTTGCATTTCAAGGAAATCAATTCTGCCCAGGCAGCCGCCTGGCGTATATCTCGCGGTGTGCAAAACAAAAAGCATTTTTCCATTGGTTGAGGCAGTACACACCAGTCCGCCAAAACACTCCATGTAACCGAGGGGGTACCCCCTATCGTAGCATCCCTCCAACAACGACAACAACAACAACGTAAGCAACGACAGAGACACGGAAGTCTACCGAAAGTATACTTACTCAAGCATCTTAAGCGCGTTGAAGTAGGCGTGTTCGGGACCGTTCTTGACCCCCGGTGTAACCACAGTGCTCGCAGAAGCTGCTAGGCGTGTCGCCAACGGGAACTTGCCATCCTGATAGAACCAAAACCACCATCCCGTGTCGAAGAGCAACAAGGGCGAGCGGGTAAGTGTGAGGCCGAGCACCTACAATAGCTCACGAATGAGAAGAAGAACGATGTTCGGTGTATCTGGTTACTTCCTGCATCGAGCTGAACTGTCCATACATGTATGCGACGCGAACAATGAGCGTAGTTATGGGTGATTTGGTCATTTGCCGCCCCTTGATCAAGCCAAAACTTTACCGTCAGAGGTGAACGCCGGGTAGTGCTACGCAACACCACTGGGATTCACATCACGATAACAACAAAACAAAATGCCGACAGACCTACACCTGCCGATAACCTTCACCGCAGCACGGCAAGGTGAGCGCTGAAAGACAGCTACTGTACTTGTATCGGTATCTTGGCGATGGGTCACATTGCCCCCGATGGATGCCTGCTGTCTGAGCAAATGATGAGTTTCTGTGACTAAATTGTGATATGATACCGCGGGGAGCAACCTAGAGCGAGCCGGCCTCATCATACTGTTGTTGATGTTGACCACAACCAAACCCCTCCGTGTCGATAACACAAAGCACGGATGACTTGCCCAGCAGCCACAAAAAAAAAAATCAATAGCACCGTCACACGTACCACCTCCATACTGGCCACAACCACCGCTCACTAAGAGGGCAACGTAACCCAAGCATTCACGCATGTACCTGGGAAACGACATGGGTCTACTCGAGGCTACATCACGCCGCACACTGAAACACAGCAGCCGTCACTCAACTCACCGTATCGTTTAGAGCGCGGATGACAGCCAGGTGCCCCACCTCCAAGGCCGACAGCCTGCTGGCGGTGTCCGTCGCCGTGGGAGGGACGGCCGAAACGGGAGGAATCACGCCGCCCGCAGGGGGTACGGCCACCACAGCCAACGACTGGTCCAGCGAGAACGGGGGTGGGGTGGGGGGTGGGCGAGGGGGGTTTCGTGGTTGGGTGAACCGAAAAGATTGGGTAGTCTCAAGGGAGCAGGTGAGGCCGACAGCCTAATATTGCAGAGGTCTGGTGACGAAAAACAATTGGGTCTATACATGAATGTATGTAGGAGTGTGGAGTGTTGATCGGCTAACTTCTTCGCGGCGACAAATACGGGCACAGCCGTTCTGGTTGCAGTTCGACTAACAAAAAACGCATAATCTGACAAACACAAGCACCATCGCAACGAAAAAGAGCGGTAAAAAGGCCGCAAAACATCCCAACAATAGCGAAAGTAACGACAGCGAGGAATCAGGCCAAATGAGCATCCGGATAAGAGCAACAGCAACATGAGCGCTAACGAGCGGAGAACAAGTAACTCACCCCTTCCGGCCTGGGAGTCTCCGGGTGCACCCTGCCTTGCTCTCCCGCACCACCGACGCCAGAGGATCCTTTGAGCATCGACACCCCCGAGAAAGAGGACGGCCCAACGCCTCCGCTAGAGGAAACCCCGCCATTCATGGCCTCTCCCATTAACGCCTGCTCACCACAAAATGAAAAGGATGGGCAAAGGCGGGCAGGCGTACTTCAACAACAAACACCAAGAAATCGTGGGTGCACAAAAAAACGGGTAACATTTAGAGATCGTGGACGTACTCAAACACCGATCTTGTACATAAAGATCGTTGGTTGACTTAAAAGGACAAATATATAGAATGATTGTGAAATAAACAAGGCAGAGTCCGGTCAGCCGACAGCCGCTTCTATTGTTGAAATAGACGAAAACGTCAGGTCGTGTGAATCCACCAAACCAAACCACACACGCTCGATTGGGGCTCTTGTCGACCAGGCCCAGCCAACAGCAGTTGCTCGCCAGTTGTTGTCAAAGAAATTGCTACAAGGGATCGACAACAACAGAGAGGGTCCTGTCATCCTCCGCAAGCCTCGAGGAGCCCACCTCCTCCCTCTGCCTCAACAGACGAGAGGATCATATTTCCTTGAAATCGACGTCTGAACAAGGACGTCCGGGGGGGCACGTGTAGAGCCTGTGCGTGCCAGCCACCTTCACCGGGGTCGGGTCCTAGGGGGCACCAGCACAACTCTAAGTCGAAAACAACATGACACCTTTTCCATTGGTGCCTTGTTGAAATCACTGGCACTGCTGTACTGGGTACCGTTACTGTCCAATCCGCGCTACCCTGGGCTCTCGACCACGGCGCCGAGCACTCGAAAGACCGCAGCAGGTGCAACAAGGTTTACGTTTGTGTAGCATGCCCAGGTGCAGCTCGTAGGTTGCTGCCTTACCTTCTTGGTTTCCCTCCAGGAGTCCACTTCCCACTCCCTCTGCCTGACGAGAGAGCACTCCTCGGCCGCGGCCCTGGTCTCGTGAACCGCCGTGAGCACGATCATATCGTGGTGGTGGGCCAGGTATCCCTATTGCATTGTTGCAAAAAAAAACAGTGGCAACAAATACATAAATAAATTCTTACTATATCGTTCGTAGACAGATAAAAAAACTCAAGCGATACTCTGGGTGCATGTACGTGTGCGTGCGTTGGAAATTACAACTCTGAGTGTCATGGCAAGCACCAGCTCACTTTCGCCCACGCGAAAAATTCGGGGTCAACGTCGGCAGGGTCGGCGGAGGAACGAAGGGGTGGTATGTATTGGTATGCAGCATGCGTAAGACATCGCCGGCACCGAGACCGCAAAGCAACGGAAATTGACAAGAGGCTGTTTCATCAGGCCATGGTAGGCAGCCGGACTCTCTCGTACCAACGCTGTCCCAAAAAACTTCGTCCAAGCTGATATCATCGGAGTCCTCGTTAAAAAAAAACAAAGCAGAATTACATTTTGCGCGAGATCATATCAACCTCTACTGTTCCCAACCTCCCCAGCAGCACCCCGCCTCTCTCTCCCACACAACAGTCCCCTCTTCACGTTTTTTGCGATGTCCACCACAAGTCATCGCCACCACTACACGGCAGACCCACGGCTCATGTCTCGTTAGGTGGGTTGTAACAATACCTCCCTAAATGCATTGTAGACTGAATGTCAATGACACTGTCAATCCCTAACCTCAATATCGGTCTCGCCGAGAGGTTGCAGGGGCTGGTAGCCTCCCCGTAGGTGCACCGCGTTCACCGCACGGGTCAAGGATTCGGGATCGAACCTGTTGCGCGCCAGCATGCTCTGAACGCACAGCAGAGCGATGAAGGTACAAACACCACAAAGACAAGGCAACAGGACACGCCAAGAGGCGGAGAAGGGATGAGGAACAGCAACGTGATGCACACGACAACAGCGAGAAGAGAACGCGGCGCAACGAGACGATAATGCGGCACAACTTGCACGTTGCAGACTTGCCGCCGGCTTGGAGAGTATTTCGAAGTTCCGGGCGGGACCTGACAATTTGGAGACGAATTCATGAGATGCGCCACACAGCCTTTGGTGGGTGGGGGGAGAGAAACCAACGACCGTAGTCGGAGCAACCACCCGCGTTTAGGTAGTCTGTTCGAAAACGCAAGGGGAAAAACCAGCAAACACAAAAATAGAAGCACATGACGTCACTGCAGCACTCATCAGCACGGACCACTCGGCTCCCAACTTTTCCCTTGCGCCATTCGGCAAAGACTTGACCAGTTCGTCCAAACATCAACACAAACGACGGCCATTTTAGTTCGGTGACAGACGCGCCTTCCATCGCAAGCCAAGGCAAGGTAGTCGCTGGGGCACCCCAATTCCGTCCCTTCAAACATGAGTCATGAGTCAGCTCACAAGCAGCACGGCCATCCATACCCCATCATTCGCCGCTCCATTCCTTGGTTCAATTCCACGGAAAAGGAAAAACCCGCGCGACCCGAACTCATCTCCGTGAAGTCGACGCTACGTGTGTGGGTGAGGGTGTGTACTGTATATGTATGTATCGTCCCCTTTCACATGAAAGTCAGTCTATACACATTTCATGGGTATGCTGCCCGGATGCACATATCAGCCGGGGTCAGACAGGAGGAAGGCCACACATGCATCACAAAGAGAAAGAGAAAACGATCTGCTCTGCAAGAAGCAAGAAGAGAGCACAAGACTAGCGACAATTAACGGAAAGCCTAGCCCTTTCTCACCCCGCCTTTGAGCTCCTGCTTCTGTTCGGCCACTTCAGCGGTTACCCCAAGCGACACCGCCTCTCTCCGGCTCCTAGCGGCTGCCTCGGCTCCCATGCGCAGTGATCCTCGTTCCTGTCGTACAACAGTATCACAGAAGGACATGGTTGGTCACATGCACTTCGACGTAAGCGCTAAGTAAAACTTCGGCAGAATTAAAATGTCAGATTGTGGTGTCTTCAAAGGGAGGACGGGGCGTGTTGTATTAGAAATACTCCGCGCTAGCGTAGGGGGAGAACGTAGTGCTTCGATCTCGCAGTACCGTCGTCTGCCCGTGTAGATGAGCAGAAGTTCCACCCACGAAAATACGGAGTAGAGCAAGCATGTGTAGCAAACAAACATCACAGGTCTATTTGACGGAATCGCGCCAGCGAGACAAAGTAACCCCAGTCCAGTGCACAAAGCGGTGATTGTACCGAACACATGACCGTCAAGAATAGACTGCGGAAGGTTACAGGACAAGGTCTCGGGTCAGGTGAAGGGCCGAGGGTAAGCAAGACGAAATCGTTACCGAAGCACGACCTCGAGCAACACGCCATGTTGCTACATACTTCTCTTGCAGAGTAACCACAGGCATAGGTTCCATGGGTGGCGCAGTCCATCAAACTGCTCTTTGTCATGCGCCCGGAGCACCATTTGGCACGACCGACTGACGTGTCAGCTGTGAAGGTGTGAAGGTGTGGGAAAGATGTGGGACACGATGATACCAAGCGACGTGCTTACTACGGTAGTACTCGTCGAAATGAGTATCACACGCAAGCCCTTTCAAGGCTCTTGTACTCTACGACGGGCGCAGAGAAGGTCACATCCAAAATGAAATACGAGTACATCACATGCATGCGTTTTCGGAAAGCTCTCCACGAGACGGTTCCAACGCCTTTCGCCATTGTCGGCACCGCCCCTCTTCGCCGAGGGAGTCTACCATGTTATACCAAAATTCGAGCTTTCAAAATCAGTCCAGGGGGTATGGTACTCAACGTTACCCAAGGAATCACGTGCCCTTGATCTACCACAACCTACGGTCGAAGAGCCTGGTGTCACAGCAACGTGCCCCGAAAGCATGGACCTTGGAGCTTGAGACTACGGGCGTGTACGTGTGCCTACCATGCGGCACCCCACGGCCGTGCTGCTGTGGGCACCAACGATGACATGTCGGCACGTTTCAAGCTTTTGTAGCCAACAGCTATACAGCACCTATGACAGGAAAGAGGGTCCGACAAAGAAGTTCAATGGATGTTTTCGGCGTGGACCGCAGCAGCGGTGTCAACCCAAACAACAGGCAACAGCAGTGCACATCTACAGCTGAGTGTACACAAGCGCCCCACTGGCATCTCCGCAAGTATTGTACGCTGCAGACTAGAATGCTCAGAGCTGGGGAGCGAGAAAGTCTGCACCTTGAGAGAAAACACGTAGAGCTGAACATTTCTGCTACTGAACAACCGGGAGGCTATGGTTGGGCGACTCAACACTGTAAACCCCAATCCTACCACGAGACATCGAACAATCGGTCGCCATCAAAATTCAAATCGGGGACTGCTGTAAGATGTACACGCTTGGCTGCAGGCGGCAAAATCAAGCTGACCGTTTGATTTACAGCAGCAGCGGACTCTGCACCACATGACAAAAGCCAGTCCAACGACACAGCAAGGGAAAGAGCGACACTCCCAACCAATAGCTCCAGACAGAGAGAGCGAAGGGATGGATGGGGGAAGGACACTCAGGCACTCACGATCTCAGCCAAGCTCTTGTCAAGGCGGGGGATGCCATCCGGTCGTGCGATGTGCGTAAGGAGGCTCTCGCTGCCCATCATCAACGCCTGGAGGTCCATCTCCACCGATTGGCTACTGCCACCCCGACCACCCCCACCGCCAAAGCCATTTCCACCACCACTACCACCTATGCTTGCATCCATCTTGTGTGCGTCGGTTTCGCTGTAGGGCAGCAGCCGAGTATCAGATCACAGCGCAAAGAACAGAGACTGGGGGGTACACGAGTGGGAAACGTGACATGGCAGTGGAGTTGCGTGCGGTTCACGAGGCTTTTCACTTTTTTTAGTTTCAGAGAGGTCCGAAGCTGTGGGATAGGATGTAGTCCGCCCAAAGGATCGACAAGGATGGATGCCCTTAGGGAGAAGGGTGGGATTCCCTGCCAAGATAAACGCGTGTTTAGGCCAAGATGCCCGAAGGACCTCCAGGTAGCTCCTTCGAAGCTGGAAGCACGGTGGGTCGTCAACGTTGCGAAATGCATCCATGAAGATCTTTAGTCTAGTCTAGACTATACACACACCGTTCAAACTTGTGACCGACCCCGATCGATTCCTGCAGCAGGTTGTTGTGTACAACAATAGTACTGCTGTAGCTCATCTCCGTAGTAGAGTAGCCAGCAATATAGACCAGGAGGATATGGTGATTTCGCCGGAAACGGATGGGTGCGCTAGGCTGATCGTGGGAGCGAACGTGCTACGGGGATTTACGATCGCGAAAAAACTGCTTTCTAGATGCATAAAATCAAACCTTTGCATCCAACTTCGAACGATGCGAGAAGATTTCCTGCTTTGGATCCGTGGCGAGTGGCGAGGTCGTCGTGAGAGGTGCACGGGCGGATGTCTGTCCAAGAACAACAACAAACGGTCTGCAGCATGATTCGAGGGGTGGTTGGTGTTTCAACCAATGCATTCTTCACGTCCCTGGGGTGGGGGCTCCTGCTTGTCTTCGGCACATTTGAATGGTGATCCGCTGTCGGTGGTACAAGGCGTGCACGACCCTATTGTTCCTGGCGGGGACCATTCATACATTAATACTTCAATCGATATCGGCTTCGCAACGTGTCATGGAAGAGCGTGGAAATACGCCGCTGCGTGGAGGTGAAGGGGTCTCAAGTTGATCTCTAGCCACTGGCGCTTCACTAATACTGATTTGAGGTTCACGAGCGTCGGCTACCTTCACATTTGCCGCCCAACATAGACTTGCGTCCGACCACTTTGATGTTGTACCGAATAGATATCGATCTCATGCTCCCAGTTAGGCGTCTTGCAGTGAACGACACACTGCAGTGAGTGAAGAGGGTTCGGCGACAAAAAGTGGCGCGTATCAGAATAGAGTAAACTCTCCCCGGCCTGCCCCCCCCCGTCCCTAGGGTAGGCCGAGGTTCCGCAAGTGGATCTAGCCCTCGAAGCAAAGACGGATATACGGCCCCTAGACTTTTGAGAGGGGGATCCTGAGTTTGGCGGTTGAGAGTTACTGCTGTCGTGAGATCGGGGTAGCTCGTGAACCGCCAGCTTTGGTAGCTGCAAAATGAGACTGGACCCTAACGCCCCGGCTTGGACACCGGGGCTATGCAGAAGCAGAGAGCACGGTGAGGGTGGCGGAGTGACCGCACGCCGTGGGGGTATGCCCCAGAGAGAGGAAAGGAGAGAGTCCAGAGATGGAGGGCCACACCGCTCCGGGACAAGAAGACAACTCAATGGGAAACAAAACAAGGCAAGAACCGGGGTAACTATCACGTTCGCCCAAGTGATCGCAAGAAAATAGCGAAAAACCAAAAAAGAGGGGAAGATGGAGGAAAGCGAGGGGTCGGGCGGCGCGTAGGCTAGCAAAGACAGCAGCGCGCGCCGCGCGAAAGAACAGCAGGGTCAACTTCTTAGGGTAGCAACCTGGAATGTGCGGACTTTGACTGTAAACGGGGCCAATGGATATGGGCGAGCCTACAGCGTTCTACACGAGGCAGCGAGACAAGACTCGGTGGTAGGAATGAAGGAGACACGGAGGGCAGGTCGAACGGAATTTGCAGCAGCGGGTTTCCGGGTGTTCTGCTGTGTCACGGAAACTGGTGGAGTCCATGGTGTGGGGATAGCCGTCAAAGAGTCACTGTGCAAGACATCCACCTTCACTACGGAGTTTATCGACGAACGCCTTATGGTCATGAGGTTTCTGTTGGCAGGCCACCGTGGAGCGGTCAACTTCGTAACCGCGTATGCTCCACCCGAACCTTCAACCGCCGACAGCAAGCGCGTGTTCTGGGGAAAAATTGACAGTCTCGTGCGGAGGATCCTTCCAAAGAATGTGTGTATGTCCTACTGGACGCCAACGCGCGGACAGGATATAGGTTGGACGGAGGGGACGGAAGGGTAACAGGAATGTACGGGCGTGATGAGCTTAACGACAATAGCATGCTACTATTGAACTTCGCAACGGAAAACAGGCTAGCTTTCATGAACACATTCTTCGAGACACGCAAGGGCGGAATATGGCACACATTCAACGGTGTGTCGGGAACCGATTGCAAGCGCCCTGACTACATCTTGACAAGGCAGGCACATCACGGCCGAGTATCTAACGTGGTCGTCATCCCCCAGCCGGTTCGTCCAGTCAAAGCAGACTCAGACCACAACATGGTAGTAGCCACCGTCAACCTCGGTGGCAGGCTTGCCCACAACTGTGCAGTCCGGACTAAACCGACACAGAAGCAATTCAACCAACGGGAATTGCAGTTCGAAGCAGCACGGTGTGCGTTGACCAAATCGGTTCCTCGTCAACCTCGACACACGACTGGACGAGCGAACAACCACCGCCGCGGAATTGGCGACCGGCTTTTCGAATGCTCTCCTCGAAGCAGCGCGGACGACCCTCGGGGAGGAACCGCGGAGACGCCGCACGCAGGAGTGGTATGAGACCCCAGAGACGAGAGCAGCGCTGGAGCAGGCCCTTACCAAATGGCGGGAAGCGCGCCGGGCGATGAGGGGCAACTGGAACTCAGCTACGTCGAGGGTTCTCAAAGCAGCGTGTAAGGGAGTCGCTACAGCAGTCGAAACGGGCATTTGTGCCCACCTGAACGGATATGTGACTGAGCTCGAAGCAATCTACAAAGATGGCGACATGTGAGGACAGTACCAACACCTCAAGAGATCAGTGGGCCTCAGCGGGAGACAAGCGGGTGGACAGCAGTTCGTCGCGGGTGAGAACGGCGTGTTGCTCCGGAAAAGGGACGAAATCCTCCAGCGGTGAGCGAGATTCTTCAACACCCTACTTTACACCAAATCCCCCACCCTGAACCCAGACATCATCGAACGAGTGACGCAGNCTCGGAATCCCGGTGCCGAAAGACACGACCCCGAAGTTAAAGTGGACGGAAGCCGCGAAGGTGGAGGGGGGAGTACACTGGCATGCGGCGGTGCTGCAGGGAGCTGAGAGGTTCATGACCTCCTGGCACGAGAAGGAAGANCAACACCCTACTTTACACCAAATCCCCCACCCTGAACCCAGACATCATCGAACGAGTGACGCAGCGGCCAGCGACACGTGACACTCAACGGTTGGGAGAGGTGTCAGACCACGCCAGACCACGAGGAGGTGGCACGGGCAACGAAAGGCCTCAAGAACTGGAAGGCACCCGACCATGACTCCCTCCCTGNGGACGCTCAAACGAAACCACAAGCCAACAACCAATGGGGCGGGAGGGGGGCA
>CACKRE030003125.1:41940-65445 GCA_902602495.3 Ectocarpus sp. CCAP 1310/34
CTCAAGATCCGCCTGCTCCAGGCGGAGGCGATGGAGGCACTGCTGTACGGCTGCATGACATGGTCACTACTCAGCGGCCACTATCAGACGCTGCGGTCGATACATCACCGACTGCTCCTCCGAGTCATCGGGTACAAGCGCAAGAAAGACACCTACCGGCAGCTCTCGTACGCCCAGACGCTGAAGAGGGTCGAATGCCAGAGCGTTGAAGCCACGATCCGACAACGACGCCTACTGTTCGCGGGAGCGTTGGCAAGGCAGTCGGACGGGCGACTCCCGAAACGACTGATGCTCGGCGAGCTGGCGGAGGGGGAGAAGCGACGTAGGGGGGGGACAGGATCAAAACTGGCCGAAGTGTGTGCTTGACGACCTGAAGGCATTCGGGGCCGACCACGGATCTACGAAAACCAATCCATGTTGTCTCGGAATCCCGGTGCCGAAAGACACGACCCCGAAGTTAAAGTGGACGGAAGCCGCGAAGGTGGAGGGGGGAGTACACTGGCATGCGGCGGTGCTGCAGGGAGCTGAGAGGTTCATGACCTCCTGGCACGAGAAGGAAGATGAGGCCAGCCGACAACGGACGCTCAAACGAAACCACAAGCCAACAACCAATGGGGCGGGAGGGGGGCAGGAGACGGACGAGGCGGCGATGGAAGAAAACAAACGAGAAGAGACGGACCGAGTGGCGCGATACGTGCCGGATTGAATTTCCGTTAGCCAATTCCCCCCCCCAACGCTGCACCATTGCACCAACCTCTCACTAGTGATGACGTACCATTACAATGTATCGCTGGTTGGTGGCCACGTTTGCGTGGTTGCTTGTTCGTTAGTGGTCTCTCCACCGTGTGCCTTGTTCTGTCTCTCGTATCTTGTCATTTTCGGCCTGGTCCCTTCTTGCCCTCGCTCTTTTTCATTTTGTTTCTCTTTCCTTACTGTTTCCTTTTATTTTTTTTCTCTTTTTCTCTGTTTTCTCCTTTCTCTCTTTTTTTTCTCTCTTTTTTTCTGTGCTAGATGGCCGTGTCACTCCTTGCGTTGTGACGTACCATGATTGAACCAAGGGGGTGTACCTCTTTATCTCCGGCCCGTGATGGTGACTCCTGGTCTCAGCTGTTACCTCGCGTAGGGCGCAGAGTGGAGGACTCCAGAATATGTGTCGTTGATTTCTATTGACTTGCGGACCCCTAGGGGCCAGTTCATTTGAGTGTGCCTTGTTAGGGTAAGTTAACCTGTGACCACGGGAACCGACCGCGTCGAGTGCTGGATCAGTACGGACATACGAAGGCACTGGGTAGCGAGAGATCGGAATGGTTTTTCATGTGAAGGCAACAACAACAACAATCCTCGTTTCGACTTGCACTCAGAGCGGCAGGGTTAATACCGTACTGAATCCCGTAGGAACCTCTCTTTCAGAGCCCAATGGTGTAATGAATTCGTCGTTCCACATAATGAACCGCACTAAAAAACAAATTTGTGTTGTTTTCCTATCCTGTTAGAGATGTATTCAGGCCCCCAGAAATAGCGAAGCCATTTCGCTGCCTAGACTGCGGAAAGCAGAGCCCTACCCACTCACGCAGCGCTGTGGCTAAGCCCTTCTCACAATGCAGCAGCGTTGAAAGCAAAGCGTGTTGTTCCGATAACCCATTCATACACTACGTATTACCAACCTCTCCTTATCCTTTGTTCTCAACCTACACTTTCAACAGAAACCACCACTTCCTCGTCTGAGAAGACGCCACCGCTGCTGTCCCGAAACCAAGAAAATGCACACGGCAGCCGTTCGCTCCTCCGCGCTTGGCACGAGGATCGCGGCCGTGGCCCCGCCGCCTTTTTCCGCCGTTCCCGAAACAGCCGACACCGCCCTCGCTTCCGAAGAACGACCCTGGAACTGGAACCAGACTGACACCGCGGGAATGGCGAGGGGAAAGACAGCAGGAGCGAAGAAAAAGGTGAAATCGACCCGGCCGGCGAGCGCCCCTCTCCGCAGAAGAACCGGTGGAGGTATTGCCCACGGCGACGATGACGGCGGGGCATCCGCCAGGGGGTGCCCACCGCGGCAGCTCAAGAAATCGCGACGGCAGAAGACAGCCGCGGCATGGGATGGTATCGATGTTTCCGGGGCCTCCGGCATGGTTGCACGGCACGTGCGACCGGGGAAGGTAGAGACGCATGGTTGTGTTTGGTGGTTGGGGCCAACAGGATCAACTGGATAGCGCGAGAGGGGGGTAAATCTCAAGGAAATGTGTACCTGCGTTTCTCGTTGAACGTGTGTAGCAACGGGGTGGCATTCGCGGAAACATTATTACTGATAGCAGCCGTTTGGTTTTCTTCGCTCGGAGGCGACGATTTCGACCGCATCATTTTTTTACCGAACACGACTGCCTTCACTATCTCCGTGAAACAACAACAGGTAAGGCCCACAAATCCTCGAACATTGAGGCATCGCTTGACCTGTTGATGCAGGATGGACCCGTTTATTGTGCCGTTGCAACCGGTTTGCGTGGCCAAGCCGGTTTGCATGACCAAACCTTCCTGGCCAGAAAGGATGCCCAAGATAGTATGATGCATGGCCACATAGAGGTGATGGTAACCGCACGCACCCTTCCATGGTCGCGTTACTGCCACCGTTGTGAACGCTGGGTATAATCATCACACGCAGCCGCGGACTCGCCCGGCATCCGCTCAGCCGTTCTCAAGGACGCCAGCATCCTCTTCGACGGCAGCGGCAACCGGGACTAACACCACCACCAACAAAACCCCTGCGCATCGATGCTATCGCCGAAGAAGACTACCTCCCCCACGAGATGACAACAGCAGCGCAAGCGGCGATTGGGCCGGTGGCGGTGGCGCTTGCAGACGTGCCGGTGGAGGGCGGAGAGATTGCGAAGCGGGCGAGTTCCTCGCGCAGCGGGTGGCGAAAGCGCCGATGGCTCCGGAAGCGTTGAATTTCGGCGGGGGTGTGCCAAACGCCCGGGATTGGGATGACCGCGGCGCCTTGGCGCTGGCTCCGACCGCTTCATCACGGAGGGCAGTTGCCGCGAAGCTGGCGGCGTCCGCGGCGCGCTCGGCTGAGGTGAGAGAGATAGGATCTTCGGGCACGAACTAGACCTGCCTGTGGTTTAAGAATACCAAAGGTTGCCAACGCAAAACTGAAACGTTCAGGATTGACTTTGATTGTGTGTCCCTTTTTTTAGTCCGAATCTGTTGGACCTTTGGTATGACAGAGTGAACCCATGCGTGTACCATTACCTACGCTCATTGATGATGTGGCTGCGACGTCAACGGGTGTCAGGGTCTACAGCAGTATCATCGACACCGTACGGTTGACATAGGATAGACAGGCCTGTCCATATTTTCCGGCATCCGAGTCCCCCTGATTTCCGATCGATGTTGTGACGTAGGGTATGAGAGCAGACGACTTTGCCACAATTATATCACCTCGGATTGGAACATAACCCAGACATGCGCTAGTGCTTTGAATAAACTACTCACGACCGCACTCGTCCAGCCATTGGTGCCAAAACCACCAGCACAGGAGGTTGAGCCGCATTCTCCTTGATCCCCTCCCGTCCCAGTACCTCGTTTAACTTCCTGGTACACATCATTCTCCGATGTCAGTCGCGACGTTGCCATGGGCGACCCTTGTAGGCATCCTCGGAGAGATAAAACGACAACACATTAGGTTCCCTGTCGGTGGTCGTTTATCCCGTACGATTCATCATCAGCCTGCCTGAAATCGAGCTACCTGCCTCCAGGCGGCGGCCAGAGCTGCTGGGACATGGGAATCCCCGGATAGGGAAAGGGCGCGAAGAGGGGCGGCGGGAGCCGGTAGGCCGTACATGAGCAGAGTCGAGCTTGCCGCGGAGGGATCAAAGGAACTGGCCCAGTTGAGGTATATGCTTTCAATACATTTTATCTTTCTGCCACGTGGTCTAAACGTGAGACCATCACGGTTCCCTTTTTGAAAACGCATTGTAACAATCCCCACAATAAATGTTGCCACGATTTGTGTGGTCTGTCAATACAATAAGACACAAGACCAACCCCTCCCCAGCGTGCTAGGATGCCATTCGATACATTCTCGTATTCCGCTCTTGTCGAAAGAAGTTCAGTTGAGAGTTTTCTCATGAGCGTTACATGGAGCAACGAGGCTCGACCTAAGGCAGCAAGACTGTTTTCTTCTGCTATAGGCTAGATACACAGGTGGCACGTTCAAGGGCGCCACTCATTGCTGCAACTTGCCTTGCCGGAGCTCGGAGCAGCCAATTGTTCTTTTTTGGCCCCCAGAACGGCGGGCCTCAGATCCATGCCGTGCACCATTTCTGGAAAATACAACGCTCCAGCGTGTGCCGACAGAACCCCTTGCCCTCCTTGCCGTGGCGTAGGAAAGAAGTTGAGCACTGGAAAGCAGAAACTGAAAATGCCCGTGCGGAGGCCAACGAAGCCCGAAAGCGGCTGGAGCATCAGGAGGAAAACGTGGCAGGCGTGCTCCATCAGTCGGCAGAGGTACAAATGTTATCGTCATCTATGATACCTGGAGGAACGCGATGAGCGTAGGTTTGAGTCATATCTTCTTATGTAAGCCCGCATGCACGCGCATTCTCTCCTGTTCGCATATTACCGAGAACCAGATTACACGAATGGGACTCTCTCTCTCTGTCTCTCGTTTTCTCTCACGGAGGCCGCTACAATATCCTCTGCTATTTTTGTTTCGTTGTCTGAGAGCTACGACAACGCCTTGTTTACTTGTGAAATCTACGTTTCTGTGAAGAATAGATGTTACCGACCTACCGTTATGGCCTGGATCTCACGGGCAACGGCTCGGTGAAGAATGGGCCTAGTAGAGGACCGCCGCAGCGGCAGTTGGCAATCTTGGAGCATCGCAGAGAGTTAGAAAAGTCGCTTGTGGTCCGCCGATTGCGAGAGCAGGTGAGATCGATTGTCCCGTTGTTATTGTTGCTGATGTTGTTGTTGTTGTTGGTATTGTCAAAGTCATTGTCGTCATTTCTGTCATTGTCAACGTCGCCGTCGTTGCTTTGCCGTTGTTGTTATTGGCGTTGTCATCGCGGTTGCTATCGTCGACCTCGTACTTGGTATGGCTGGTTTCGTCCAAAATCGTAGCTGTAGCTATCATTGGTGGGCCCACAGCAGGGAGGAGCGAGCATATGTCTTTTTGGCGAGGATGATTCCAATCCGGTCGTCTGCACTTTTGCAAAGGAAGACCCGGAATGCTGTCCTCAACCCGGCATCGCAGGTCATCACCCTTTACGAGGAAATATGTTTCTGTACGCCGAACGTGATCAACACATGCTTCTAGAGACTACAGTTGACAAAATACGATTGACCTCATGTACCATAATGCACAACGTTGCGCGCGACCGGCTGAAAGTAAATGCCCCCGAGCCTGTACATTCGCTGCTTCCTCCGTGAAACCTGTTTGGCTTTTCGACAACCACTCACAGTTGTCACGAGTGACGGAACGACTGGCACATACGGAGGAGGAACTCCTGCGCTTGAAACGGTCGTGCCAGTTCACTGCCCTCGCGGAGATGCTTACGGCAGGGGAGGAGTACGTGAGCGAGGTACTGAAAAACGACATCGAATTTGTTGTTGGGGTAAACGTTGACGCCTCTGCTTGGGCCCGTGGTAGTCAGTAGCTCTGACCTATTCCCCGGTACCTAGGGAGGTGATATTGAGTAAGCGACACCAACTTACCATTGCCAGCTCGGCGGTCCTTGGGTAGCTCTGGTTGGTCTGAAAGGACAGTCGTGAACGGCTGTGCACACAGCATTGTACCGGGTTTTCATTGAACGTGTGCGGTCTTGGACATCAGTTACTTTTCGAGACAACCAAGGAAAAAGGTCATCAGTTCTCACGGGACATTGATCTGTAGGACGAGTAACAACGCGTAACAACAGTTGATACTCCACCGTAACGCTGATCGCCCCAGACTTCGAATCAACACAACCGGAGGACGCTGCTTGTTGAATGAACTTCAAGCCACAGGATAGTAACCGACCAACATCATTACCATGCGGTGTGAGCCAAGAGTAACAGTAACGATGATATCAGAAAGTTCAAAATCTGGCCAATTCGGAGCAACTGTTTGTGCGGATTGCTTTCTCACGCTGAAGCCTTGCTTCGAACAAGCTAGCTGTCAAGTTTCCAACAAACGGATCTCCCGCTCAATGTGCCAATTTTCAGGTGGAGCGACTGAGAGCAAAGCTCGATGAGAATCTCAACGGTAGCGGTGTCTCCCCTGCTAGGGCGGCAGGTCCGGTACCGTTCATGTCACGCGTGGTGGACATTCCATCAGCTGTGACAGCGCCAAAGCCGAAAACACCGCAAAAATGGGGGGCCACAAGGTCAGAGAAGGAGGAAGAGCCTGTGAGTAACGGTTCCCCCTCCGCAGCCACTGATCCGACGGACAAGGAGGACTGCAGCTTGTCTTCGGACGGCGCAATGTCGATCCGACATAACCCCCGACAAAAGGGTGCGGACCGGGAGCAAAGTCGACAGCGACCCCACAAACCCCGTCACCCTGACGACCTCCAGCAACAGCAGCACCAGCTGCAACAACACCGACAACAAGGGTACCCTCAAAGCCCCCAAACAGCGACCAGCCCGCAGGGGAGTGCTGTTCGCGATCGGAAGGACGCCCGAGGGGGCCGACAACGACAGCGGAATGGAGAAGTGTTTGTTAGCTCTCGGGCAAAGGCGGGGCTTCTCGGCGTCCTCGCGCCGGGAGGAAGTCGAGGGTTCATGAAAATCGACGGCCCGATCGCTACGGGGTCCTCGTTGGGGAGAGATCGCGCCAAACGAGGTGAGACGGGCCTGGGATGGCCGGTGCGCTCGCAAAGGTGGGGGGGGGGGGGTGAATGCCTTCGGTATTGTTCGAGGTCAACAGTTCACATTTTTTCCTTTGGATATGACGTGTTGTAGCATGTTCCCCTTCCCAGACAAGCTTTGCCCTCACCCTTCTCCTTTTAAGGAATACCAATGGTAGTTTTTTTTAAGTGTGGAATCGCGGAGTAGTTCTGCCGAACAAAAAATGATACATGAAGTGGCGTCCCGCTTCATTGTCCCATGATTGCGTCTTACGAGGTGTGTTGCCCTCTGCCGTCTGGTCGAACCGCCGCCACAACACAAAAATTTTCCTGTAGGTGTAGATGCGAGAGGAGCGTCCGGCACAGAAAAAGGTGGGAGGGTGGGTCTGACCACGGAAATGGAGGTGGACGTGATGAAGGGGCTAGTGCTGGCACAGCACCAAAGAATCGAGAAACAACGGACGAGGATGCAGGAGCTAGAGCGCAGCCTTAGGTGAGGGTCGATCCCGTGAGAACCACCGTCACAACGTGCTTCCTTGAGCTGTTAGTGCTGCCCACAAGGGTTGTTGGCTGAAGATTGCCACCGATACGAAGAACGAGCTCAGTGCGTAAAACATTCCGTAAAGCGAGTATACACGAGGCGCACCCGATCGACGGGTTGTACTCATAGTCGTGCATGCCGTAGTCGTTAGACCATTGACCTCGCATCCCTACAAAGCCGTGACGGAGCACGCCGGGTTCTCACCGGACCAGGTTCTCACATCACCGAGCACGAAGCGCCGTGAGGTATTCGGCGAGTCGCGTGACGGTTGCGCTGCATCCTGCTAAGGATGTTCGGCATCTTGCGCTTACTTCCTTGAATACGGACGATAGCTGTGTATGACTAAATTTTTTTTCTGGTGCTTCACTTCCAGAGACAGTTGTAAGCACTGTGTAACTGCCTCGAGGGTGCTTGACCAATTTAACACAACGTGGTGCGATCATCCCCCTTGCAGGGAGTGAGGGTTCTCCGCCCCGCACAACATGATCTACTCGACCACCATTATGGTTACCGCCAAAAAATAAAAAAAAACGGTAACCTGGTTGCCGAGCTCACGAAGTGAATTGGCTTGTTTTATAACGTCGTTGCCAAGCGCGAAAACCCAACCCCGATGGCAAACACCGGGGGGGGCGGTCGACGGGTTGGGGGGGGAATTCCACCAAGAAGAGTGCTGATTCGTTGCAGAATATAGTACGTGCAGTAGAGGTCGTGAGACCCTACCGTCGAGTCTTCTTCCCGTGCGCTTCGAAAGCATGATGTGGACCAAAGTCGTAGTGATCCACAAAGAGGAAATGGTTTTACTCCGCTTTTCGTAGTGTCAAACAGTTCTTTTTTTGGCCGCAAGCCTGGTCTCAGGAAACGTTGGGAGGTCGAAGTTAGGCGTTTGAATCACCTCTGCGGTGACGCGAGTGACACTGTGCTTGCTTGCAATGGCACCATATTCAACTGTGATATCGTAGGGCAAAGAAGCATAATTCTCTCTCCACTCACGAGAAACGTTGAAATCATGCACCACAGGAAACTCCTTTCTGCGTAGGCCCAGACGAGAAACGAGGCCTGGGAGGCAGCAACAGAAACCGGCGCTCCCCGCCTGACTCTGTACCATCAAACACAACAAATCGTTTTGAGCAGGGACTACAGGCGAGCTACTGTGATCGGTGGAGAGTGGCCACCACCGCCATGGTTGAGGCAGCTGAACTCGCCGGCTTGGAAGGGCGGGCTCACCCCATCAAGGTCGGAAGCACCCAGTGATTGGAGAGCAAATGGCGGTCGCTCTGTCTGCCCTTTCGGGACGAGTACTGTGTATCCTCCCTCACCCAATTTCGTTCAGCAGATCCTATTCTCTACTTTGGGAAATATTCTCAGGTCGTGTTTGAACTCGGTATCAGCGTCACGTAGGTCTTAATGATTACCGTCGCACCCACTCAGAATGCCCGAAACTCCCTACATATCCAGAAATAACTCTACCGAGTCCAATACGTACCCCGCACCAAAACCTATTCAAGCCTGGAACACCCCACAGATTTGTACGGTAGCTTTCCTAGCATGAACCCTCGAAAGGTTACAGAGGTGCCATATTGCCGCACGATTGTTCTCTTGTTCTCCGTGTCCGTCCGCAGATCAGCTCCGGCGGGGCTTGACCGGTTTACAGGAGCCCGCGTCGCAGCAACCGGCAAAAATAGCGGCCACTGGAGCAAAATCGACAACGATGGCAGACGTACTTTCGCTTCTTCCGGTTCTGCCAGCCGAAGCGCGGTATTTTCTCCGCAACGCCAACAACGGCAAAAAGAGAGGCGAGGATCCGGCGGCGGCGAGGGCGGCGGCGAGGGCGGCGGCGGTAGCGGTATCGCAAGTACATGTCCGGTGGAAAAGAGCGACGATTGGGCGGAGGATTCTCGGGGCACGAGGGCAGTCTTCTCGCCGAAACGTCGGCCGACGAGTTCTTCTTGTTTTTTTTCGGTAGCGTCGATGGCGAACGGCAGGAATGGCAACAGGCCGAGACCAGCGACGGCGGGGGGGAATTCCCGAGCCGAATGGTGTCGAATCAGAGGAAACCGTTGTGACCACAATATTATCGCTACCGGCAGCGATGGAACTGCCGGAAAGTATCGCCCAAGGTCAGCGTCTTCGAGGCTTTACACCCCTACCGACCAGTCCGGGGATAACCAAACATCAAAATGGGGGGGGAGCGGGAGTACGAGTGTAGGTAGGGACGGCACCGTAGGACATGGTGGCGGGGGAGCCGGTGTTGGGTGGGAAGAGGAGAAAGGCGGGCTACCGCAGGGTTGGGCAGAAGCTGTTGACGAGGAGAGTGGCCACGTCTATTACTTTTCGGAAAAGAGGTACGAAGTCGTCCTGAGAGGGGGGCATTCTTCCGCCGTACAAATTGTACATATGTAGTCCAAAAGTATCGTTCATCTACATAACTGTAGTGAGTGCCAGTAGGAGTTATGTACACTCTCGACGCGGGTATTGGTTGATGTCTCTGAAGCGCCAATGGTACTTATCCTCGCGTGTTGCCGGCCTTCTAAGGTTTTCGACCAAGTAACACTCACATCTGCAAGACTTTCACTTGTCGTTGATCTCGCCGGTCGGGGGAGCTGCCTCACGTCCCTAACACGGCTCACCCGAGTCGACGAACGATCACCCGCGTACCGTATACCACGCATTTCCGAAACCCTGTACATCATTCCAGGTCGACCTGGGTGAAGCCTATCGCACCTGCCAGCCCTCGGACCCCGGATAGTAGCGATTCAGTGGAGGCCTGTCAGGCGACGAATGCCATCAATGGCGATCGTAACGAGGCTGCTCACTCGGGGATCCTGAGCACAGCAGCAACAGGACTCGCCGGCTCTCTCCCCCAAGCGGTAGAGGCAACAACGCCAGAAGTGGCAATTTCAAAAAGCGAGCGAGATAAGGCCCCCGATGGAATTGTGGAGGACGGTCGACTCGTTGGACGCGTTTATGCTAAGGTTGCTTCTACGGCGGTATTGGCAAGGCCGGTCGATTCCACCGATGCAGAACAGGAGGACAGCACCGAGACTAACATCCGTCCTGACACTGGACGGAACGTTCCACCAGCAGCGAGCGGGCCAGAGAGGGCGGTTGGGGAGGGCGAGGGAGAGGGAGAGAGGGAGGAACGGCATGGCAGTCTGCACTGCTTCTCTTCGACTAACGTACGGGGATATTCCAATTGGTCGTCTGGTGTGCCTGAGAGCGCCTCGGGATTTGACGATGCCATGTTGCCGATACGCGAAAGGAGTGGAAACAGCGCCCCGTCGGACCACCGTAGGAGAGGACCTAGCTGGCCCTCCAACAATGGCTTGGATGGCTCGATTCTGCCGGGTACAAGCAAATTGCTACCGGTCGTCCATGACACCGTCGAGGCCTTCACGTCAACGTCATTACCGCAAAAGATCGTGGAAGGGAAGGTATTGGGTAGAGAAAACGGAATCCAACCTGAAGAAGCAGAGCCATCGAGACCCCGAGAAACCAGCAGAGTGGACAGGCTCAGCAGCGACGTTCAAGAGGAGGCAGGCTTTGCTATCAGCAGGGCGCGAACCAATCTTCTCCCAGAATCGAGGGAAAATGACGAAGGCGATGATGATGTCGAGGGTTACAAGACGACGTCCATGTGCTACCGCGCTAACTTCGGCGATCAATCATCGCCGCCGAAGGTCAGCAAAACAGGGGCTCTTCCTGCCACCGAGTCATCTCCCGATGCCGCAGATGATGTGGCTACCGATGCGTTGGTTTCGAACACGGCAAGCGCTAAAAAAAACGAGACGCCTCTGGAAAACACTCCATGTTTGCACGACCCGAGCGTCAACGACAACAAGAATACTGAAAACGAAACGTCGGTTGCCATCGCGTCTGCGGATGATGCGGATGCCATCGACACAGAGACCACGAGGGTATCGCCGGCATCGGTTTTGGCGGCGGGGGCGGCGCCAGGGTCTCCGCTTTCGCCTGAGGAGACGGAGAGCGCGATGGCGGCGTTGATCGCGAAAGTTCGACCATCGCTAGAACGCAGCCTCTCGCCCGAGGAGCCAATGGTTGCCGCTGCTGCCGTAGACGTCGACAATGGGGGTTATCGCCCCGACCCGGGATTAGGGTCAACCATGCCGCTACTAACTGCGGGCGATGGAGGAAACAGCGGCAACTACCCAGAAGGAGGACTGTCCGTGGGTTGGGATGTGACCGCAATGCAAGGAAGCACCGATGTGGGAGGCGGTGTTGCTGGGAATAAGTTGGATCGGGAGGCTTCCGAGGCAGCCGCGGGGATGTACGAGGACGACTTTGACGACGATTGAGGGAATCACCGTGTGGAAAAACTAGAACCTTGGCATAGTAGTTGGAAATGCCTAGTGTAGCTGATGTGTATATGCGCATTGATCTCTCACAATACAACGATGCCGCGCTGAGGCGCACTTGCCGCGGGAGCCATCCACCCGCAACGCGGCAGCAGTACTTTTTGTGCGAATCTGATATAATATCAGAGGTCAAGGGTCTGTCGAGACGCGATCGTCGTCCCAAGCACTACAATGAACAATTGTGGTCGCACGCTAAAACTAGCCTGTCTGGTAGCAGGTGTACTGCTGCTGCTGGAGGCCACAGTCAGCGATCAGAAAACCAAGAGATGCGTACACGAACGAGACAAATGACAATGTCACCGTAGTGTGACGAGTGTGCAGAGTGAGCACTGCAGCGGTTAGTCTGCGTGACCGACTTGATGTGTCAGTCAGAGAGTTGAGAATATGGTTCAACTTCTTTTATTTTTTTGGCTGTTGCGGGCAGGAAACAGAGTGAACCCGGTAGGCGGGTGCGCGCTCTGTCTACCATCATCTTATTTCTCCGTCGGGGCCTACCGACGTAGATGCAAAAAGAACTCAAAGACAAGTCCGGAAGCGTTCCGGCAACTTAAATACCATTCCTGGTACCTGTACTTGTACCATTCTCCGTACTGCTACAAGCTGGGCCAGCCAAGTTGCATGCAAAATGGTTGATAACGATTTACACCACGATTTCTACGAATAAGAACCTGAAATTTTGACATGTATGTGGTCAGTATAAGTACAACCAAGACCTTGACTGGAAGCACTTTTTTTATTTTTAGCCCCCCTATACGCAAAAAAAAAACACCATTTGTCCTATAACAGGGCTACCTCGTGAACAAAAAAAAAAAGGGTGCTTCCAGTCAAGGTCTTGGTTGTACTAATACCGACCACATGTCAAAACTTCAGATTCCAACTCGTAAAAGTCGTGATGTAATTGCGACAACCTCACATTTCCTTGGCTATCTTGTGTTGTGTCGGATTCTGTACGAGGCCATATCTCTTGGTAGAAGATGACTTGAGCCTTGTAACAATCATCATTTTTCTCGCACTGCTCCCAAGTAAGTGCACACCAAGTTTCAGCTTATTCGGTGCGTAACTTTTTCATGCTGATTTCGGAAGTATTCCCCCTTGCGCCGCTAACTGATGGTGTAGTACCTTATTAATCAACTCAGATTCGAACGATTCTGGGACCTGCGCTTCCCATACTGTCTCATGAGAGCAGCCAAAAACAATTCAAGCCCATATTCGTGGAAACGACAGAAGGAGACGCGAACGAACGAAAGTGAGCTTTTCGCCTGGTCCAGCTTGTACTCCGGAAACATCGCGGCAACCGTTCCTACGTTCCTGAATTTCTTCCCGGGGAATTTGCCTTCGTACAGAAGTAATCCGCATGCGTTGAAAAACACACTAGCACCGTTTGTGGTCTTGAAATGTTTTTTTTTTCTTCTCTCAAATCAACGAGCACTAGTGCCGTTTACTCCAACCCGTGGACGCGCAGAAGGGCCCCTCTCTACCGTCCCCTCCTACGGTACGTTGCCTTCGATTTTTAATCCGAGAAGAGTTCAGCACCCTCTTCCCGTTCGCTATCCACTGCGCCAGAAGCGGAAGCGAGTGAAGAACTCACTTTGAAAGAAAAGCTCGCTTACGCCGGGATTCGAACTCGTGACCTGACCTCCAGAAGCTTTCGAGGATACCAACTAGACCACCGGGGCGAGGTAGACGGTCGTGAACGCTCCTTATGACAACCAGTCTTGACCACATACTTGGTGTGTGCGAGTACTATCAGTAAAATATCGAAGTATTCCGCATTTCTACTACTTGAGCAAAGCAAAGAAATCGGGAAGGTAAATTACTGCGCTACGAAATCGCAATAGAAACGCAGAGTCAGGACAGGTCCTGAATACTCGAATTCAACACTTTTGCCGGCCATCCAGCAGCAAAGCCTCTTTGATCCATCCTGACAAAGGGATGTCCACGCGCTGTCGGCGGTTTGCTCCATCCAGAAGCTCGAACCAGCAAGGAATGTACACCGCCAACCGGAATCACATGAACATGTGCATCACGCAGAACTAATGTAGTATCGTTTTCAAAGGGAAACCATTGCCGGGACGGTCGTCATCAGGTCAGTATCTCGGCGAGGCATCCCAGACTATCTCACCAGTCCTCGTCACACCTGCATACCGCAACACTAACAACGCACAAAAAAATATCTATCGATCTAGGAATTGGGAGGTATATACCTGTAGCTGTCTCGCCAGAACCCGAACCTAAACCCCCGACCGGCGCACAAAGATGTACTGTCGACATGCCCAACAAAACTCACTCCGCGTTCGAGACAAGGCGTGGGCCAAGACCACCAGGAGTACAGAGTGCGTACACGACATCCAAAAACTAACGGAGCAATGTGGTTTCCTTGAACCCATCCGTCCCTCCAGCACGACCAGACGTTCGTAAACATAAAACGGGAAAAATCTCACATGAAACCTCCAACAAGCTTTGCTAATTGCCTCTTCCATCCCATCAGGCATGAAACCACCCCACCAATGACAAAATATACCACAAATGCATATTGTGCGTACCCTGACGATTCACAATCCGACCCACAAGACGATCTCTTGTTCGGACTGCTGCCCGTAGTCGAGCCAAAAACTATAAACTATCACTCGTGTGCAAGGATCGATAGGACGAAATAGACAAAATAACAAGGTCCGGTCAATAAAACTACAACTAGCAAAGAGTTAACAAGATGAGAATAGATGTGATCACCACCATATTGCTCCACGGTCGTCACCAAGCCAGCGACAAGGCGGATTGCATGCGTGCCCTCCTAGTAAAAAAACCCACATTGAACGCACAGGAGTTATTTCGCCCCGGGTTCACCAACTCTAATACACTCAAATCCCGACCCGAGCAAAAGAAGAAGCGCTGCCGATGCTTTGAATTCCCGAAACCAAACACATCCGGTGGTTTTGGCGATGAATCTCGTACAAGGCGGCCCCGCTGATCCCTGTCATCTCTCCGCTGCATCAAACGCGGTCAAATCCGGAATCAGCTGTGCATTCCTCCTCCGTTCCCTGATGGTCCAGAGTGAAACCGTGGCGGTCATCCAAACGGTGATCTTCATCTGGCGGCCGCCCTCTCCGACTTCTCCGAAGTTTCCGGAACCTCGGAGAGGCTCACCTGTTCATCGTCTTGGAATCCATAACACCGGCAGCTTTTTGGCCTCACTTCTTGGGGTCTTTCCTTCCCTCCTTTTTCTGCTTTTCTCTCTTCTGTTCACCTCCTACTACTACCGCATCCGCCATGGCAACACGGGCTCCCTTATCCGTCTCTACATTGCCTCCAATCTTGATGTCCTCGCCCCCCTGTTCTTCCGCCGCTGCTGCCGACGCGATCTCTTCAGGCGTGCGATCATCCGAGCCGAAAACGTCCTCTCCCAACGCCAAAGTCGGCATCCCAATCCGGAGCCTCGACACGAAATTGTCCCTCTTTTCCGGGTCTGTGAAATCGAACCCGTGCAGCTCGAAGAAGGCCAACGCCTCCTCCTCACTGGGGTTTCTAATCGTCGACCCCTTGCCCCTGAATTCGTCCCAGAGATGTTGAGCGCGAACCATTTCGGTGGCGTTGAAACTGACCTCCTCTGGGTGTATCTCCTGGTAAAGCGATTCTCGCTCAAGCTCGGTGAGGGTGTACTGGGAAGGCGCGACAGGAACCTCGCACATGTCCAAGTCTCTGGTGTGAAGCATCTGGCGACACCTGCATCGACAAGATCATACGAGTTCCAAAGAGGACGTTTTCCCAGTCGCAACCAAGGTGTAAGGGTAGGATTCGGCCAGCTTGTACAAAAGCGCCAACAAGGTGGCAGCCACGCACAGTAGTGCACACCACCGAACCTGTGGCACGAAAGCACACAGGCAACATAAAGCTACCATGACAGATTGGAACGGAACCACGATTCTCACCGATGCTTGTACAAATCGACAGCGTAGCTGTAGACCTCCCACTGGTGGCTCAAGGTTTCATTGAACTCTTGCACGAGGGCCGGGTCGATTGCTGCCAGCACTTTCCCTGCCCCCTGAGGAGACGTGTTGTACTTGCCCACTGCGTACCTCTTCCACATGTCGCGCTCGCTGAGCGAGAAAAAGCGAGAAAAAACATGTGTGCCACTGTGTTCAGAGAGAGGAGAACCGGACAACGACTGCCAAAGTTGCGTACGACCAGTTGCCCCGCACACGGTCCAATTAGCGATGAAAACACTCCATGCGCACCCACCAGCAATAGTCAAGTCATGCTATTTCACTTTGGTGCGGGCGCATCACAACGACAACGACGCTGTGGTACCCACCGAGATTGACACCCCTACCACTACAAAGCAGAACGGTGGTACAGACAGAGAGCACAAAGAGCAGCACCGACCGATACTTTTAGTACCGAAGGATCATACAGAACGACAGTAAAGAAGGACAGTACAGACCCCCACCCTGGCAACTGCCGTTCTGGGTGGTAGACTCACACATGAGGTTAGCCTTCATCCAGAAAACCTGAATACAGCATACATACCGCAAGGCTGTTGTTCCCCAAAGTCATGCAAAACCGTCAAACGGCATTTTACTGTTGGTCTCACAATATGGGTAAAGTACATCGCACTGCTGATCGCCAACATCGTACCGTCAAGGCACTCATCATAGTGTCACCTCTTGTTCGGGTCCATCATGGCCTGTAGGACCGCCATGAACCCTTGGTATTGCTCGATCACTCCCACGAGCCAGAAGGTGTCGAGGTTGTCCATAGCCTCTTGCGCGCCCGCGGATAGTGTCTTTCCTCCGACCCCCCCCTGAAACCATTAAATTGAGCACGTACACATAACTTGACACCGATAAGAAACAAATCGTTGAAGAGCGCATTGGCCCATATGAAGGATTTTTCCCGAAAGCTACAAATACATCTTTGAAGGAAACTACGGTTGTTGGAAACGGAAAAATCAACATGGTCCAGAAGAATGCGGAGTGAAGAACCGCTGCGATGCATCCAATAAATCCACATCGGGGGTCATCAGCGAGCAAATGAACTCAGCACATGTCGCGCCAGGTTTCAACCAAACCTCGACTATGGTAGCAAAACACAACACGGGAAATGCGAGAAACATCGGGCGCGGGGAAAGCAAAAGTGGGACCAGCTACTCGTCTCTCAAGAATGTTCCCTCACTTGCTTATTCTCGGAGGCGGAGTTTGAAATATCGGTCAGCAAAAGCACACATCACCACCAAACTCTCAAAACTCAACTACGGCGGCAACCGGGGTCCGCGCGAGGCTTGTCCTTGAAAATCATATTTCGCGGTACATGGTAGAGCCATAATACTGCACGGTGACCACGATGTACAATGCATACTCGAATGACAGGCAACATCGGCAAGAAAAGACCAAAACAGGAGAATCAAGGCTATTTCCCACAGTTGTACGTCCTCCAATTCGTCCCAAAGGAAGTGGCAACGCGCTGTCCCACCTCTTGCGTCGAATTTGCTTGGACGGGGTCAATCAAGCGGTATATGAATCCCACGCTCTTGCTGTTGCCCATTCCCTCTGGCACCATCACATCGCCCCTCAGTTGGTACTGCTTTATCGCATGTACTATTGTATCCTCCACCAGAGACACCGCCTGCAAATCGAACCGAACCCGACAAAACATCTCGTTAGAATAGATCAGATCAGAAAAGCAGAACACGGCGAGACGAACAGCACCTGTGGAAAAACAACAGGAACCACCAGCGGGACGCAATGAGCAACAGCGCAAAAAACACGGCAACCATAGGAATGGGCCAAAACGAATAGTCCTGACGGTCTTCGTGTGTGTAGAGAGGCTGCTGTTGCTGTTGCTACGGCTGCTGCTGTAGATGTCAGCTTGAAAGCACCACCGCAATCCGAGGAAAACGTCCAAACTCCTTCTCTTAAGATAAGCCCGGCGAAAGAAAGTCAACAAAGCGTCGAAGAGAAAGCCCATCGGACTGCCCACAGGTCCCTCGCAACCAAATATCCTCCTCCTTACGGTAGGTGGCCCGATATAGCGGCATATAGTGGCAAGAAGACAATATACCACTATTCAAGGCAGTTGCCACTATCCGATATAGTGGCAAAAGTGCCACTACTGGCCGGCAATAGTGGCACCTTTGCCACTATATCGGATGAGAAGCTTTGATATTCACGATATCGACTGCATTTCATTGGATGTACACTCATGTGCGCTGTATACGTACGGGTAATGCCATGATGTGCTGCACTCCTCGTGGTTTAGCATTTGTGTGCAGCAGTATCCGCATGAACTGCTTCAAACGACACTTGATTGTCCAAGGGTCCGGGCCTTCTGTGGTCAAATCCCATTTTTCTGTGCAAACAGACTGCAGGAACCACGGTACGTCCAAACGCATTGTAGCCACGTGTTCACAGTTCTAGGTCCGCGCAGGTTTGCATGATACGTGTGGCGGCCACTGCTGATCGGTGTGTGGGCAGGTGTGGTACAGCAGTGGTCGGGGCTCGCTACTTGGAACTGCCACTTTTGGGTGTGTGTGGAATGTCCAAAATGCCACTATTGAGGGCCCCGTCCGCAATAGTGGGAAAGTGCCACTATATCGGGTTCAGATTTTGCCAAGAGAATGTCACGCCACCATACCGGGCAGTTCACTATTCAGGTTGCCACAATATCGGGCCACCTACTGTATTTGCAATAAGGCTCCACATGAAGGCAACCTGAAAACTATTTACTCACATGAGCGAAATGTCGCGACGCCTTGCGGTTGAGGTACTGCTGTCCCGACACGAACAATTCTAGAGGGTTCCGAAGGGTGGTAAACATCACGTACGGCTGCCGCACATGGTTTTGAAAACCTGACACGTTCGAAAATTTCGAAAACGAAAAAGAGGGCGGCGAGTGGGTTCAGGAACGACGAACACACGTAAAAGCGCAAGCCGGGCTCCTTCCCTGAACCTCTCTTTGTAAGGGCGGCAATCACCGCGTACTGAGCTTGCTTCGGGAAAACCGAAACAATTGACATAACGAAAGTCAAAAGTACGCCGGTCTTCCAACCCCGGATAAGCGGGCAGAGCCCGATTGATTTCTGGTGTTGTTGCGGAACAACGGCCGTACTCTTGACTTGACCGTTTGGCGTCGGGTCACATGACGTGGGGGTTAGGATAATCTAACACGGAGGGTAGAGTGGAATTGCTCGACCCACACATCAAACCCTCACGCAAAAAACGGGAAATTGGGGTGTTTTGTTCAACAAAGTGAATATATTACTCCCAAGCACGCGCAAACAAGAAACCTCGGGTTCAGCAGTGCTGACGACTTGGTCGAAAGCAGTGGTCTCCATGTCGGAATACCATTTCTCGGAACATTCCTTGGGTCGGTGCAGCCCTGCACGGCAACCTAGCTTTTCACCGTACAGCAGCCTAGCCCTGACGGCGCGCAGCAACGTAGCCTAAACGGGACAGCAGCAACCTAGAACGCGAATGGTGCAACAACCTAGCTCTTTCACCGTGCAGCAACCTAGCGCCGTTGCTTGCGGCAGCCTAGGCTTGTTTGGTACAGTGACCTAGGACTTTCCAATGCCACAGGTTTGGGTCGGGTCGTTTGGGTTTGGGTTAGGGATATAGCGCTATATCCTAGCTTTGAGCAGTTAAAAAAAAAAACACAGCGCGCCAGGTTCAAACCAGCAACCAGTAGCGTCGAAAGGGCGCGTTCTATCCGTCGGGGTTAATGTATTCTTGGGGATAAAACTGTACTCTGGTGGTGTATCCAGGAAGTTTCCCCTAGAAAACTCCCGTCAACCATCGCTTTCGACCAAGTCGTCACCACCCCTCTCGGGTTCTCTGCTGGGCCAAAAAGGCAGGTACTGCGAGTACTCCGACGGTCAAAAGCGAACACAGGCCTACATACTTGACTGGGCTTCGACATGGTCGCCGATGGTTTGTGTACGTTTTCATGGACGGGTGCAGGATAGTTCCAGCGAATGGGCATCATTCCAGACGGCATGTGCCCTGCTCACCCCATGTGAAGTGCCCCGCGACCACCTGGTGTAGCCGAATGAAGGGCGCCTGGAACCTCTCATTGATAAGAGAGTGGCGTTTCAAGCAAATTTTCCCGGTCTGCACATAAATGAACAGATGGAGAAAAAAAAAAAGAAAGAAATAACGGCGAAAAGAAAAGGCATGGGAGAAAACGAAGAGCGGGCGTTTTCAGAAAGGCGCTGATGTTTCGTTATCGACTGAACATCTCACCACCTATCGATATGGACCTGGAAACGATCGCCCAAAGTGATTGGTCTTACTAATTAAGGCCTACGATGTTGCTTGAAGGGGCAATCAATCGTAATCACGATCACACAGCAGCGGTCCAGGAAAAACAAGGCGCCGGAACAGACCATTCGCGTATACTGACATCCCAGGCAATACACGAGTCCCACACGATGAAAAAACAACAAAACGAAAAACACTTTCGTGCCTCACGAACATTTTCATCCACTTATTGTTGCCCTTTCGCCATGGCCCAGCCAAGGCCTAAAACATCAACTATTGCCAAACAAAGGACATCGGGAACGAAAAACGTCTGCTCGGTGTCGACATCTTGCTAAACAGGTACGCTCAGAGAGCAGCCCGATTGTCTTCCCTCTCTGTCTTTCGCTGGTGACCACCAGTTCCGCCTACTTGTCGAGGCTACCTCACTCCAACATTGCAATCCAGGCATTAGCCCGCCCGCCAAGCATCAAAGCACACAACCATGCCACGGTGGAGTGTTGGTTTGGAATATCAAAATAGACGGCAGAGAGAAAGCGACACTGATCGGAAGGTATTTTCCGGGGACTACGGAGATTGCGGGTGACGAACTAGCGAAGGGCACCGGAAAAACGTAACGTTAACGTTACCAAGGTAGACAGCACGTAGAAAGTACCCACAGGAGGTGAGAAACAGGAACCGCCAATCAGAGATGACCTGCGTACGCTCCCATCTCAGACGGTATGCGTGGGCAACGAACTCTCTGAGCTCCGAACCACCAACCGACAACCCCTTCCCACGTCAGCGACACCGTACACACCGCAATCGCACCTTGGAGACGACATCGGTGCACCTGACCACGATCCCGATGTACTGCCCCTTAGCCTCCGCCCAGTCCCTCAACAGGTGCCTCAGCGATGACCCGGCGCACTTCCAAAGGTGCATGAACAACAGGGTCGTGCCTACTTCATCCCCCTCCGCAGGTGCTACTACGCCCCTGTCACCTCCGTCGCTGCTTGCATTCGAACTCGCAGCCACCGGTGGCGCGGCCCGTGGCTCAACCGGCCTCAGGTGCCCCTTCTTGTTGAACTGGAAGCCGTTTAGGCTGGGGAACGCCATGAGGGGTATCGGCCTCTCGTCGGGGGGTACCCACCGACGCCCCGGGCCGCCGTCATCTAGGGTGTACGTGATCATGGCCTCAAGCTCTGCGTCTGTCGGGCCCTCCCGCATCGACGCTGACGAAGAGCTGGAAGTCAGGCGTGACCAGGTTCTCGCCTGCCCGACGGTGTTCTTGAGGAGGACGGCGACAACGCAGAAGCAGCACGTCGCCCCCAGAAACCGCGAACGGCACGCGAGGAAGACGACCGAGAGGGCGCTGTCCCAGAACCGCCGCCCGTTGTTGCCATTGCCGCTGTCCAGGCCGCGGCCTTCGGAGACCGCACCCCTCTTCCCGGTCCCGCGCAACTTGGGCATTCGATCCCCTGTTGTTGCCCTTGCCGTGCAAAGAAAATTAGCCTCCCCGACTGGTGTTTGGTCGAGTGCCGCACAAGAAGCGCCGCGCAAAAAACGTTCGGCAAAAACGGCGACGAGAGGGACACAACACGTGGAGAGAGAGAAACTTGTCGGGCGTTACGTGATGCCGCCATCGAGAAAATCACGTGTTTTTGCAAGCAGGATAGCAACGAAAGCACGGAAATCAGACGGAGTGGGAAGGAGCTTGGGGTACGGTCGGTCAATCTAAATTAAGACACGCGGAGACAGGGAAAAATCAATCAACCTGGAGCAACGTGCCTGAAAATCGTCCTGCGCGTAGACTATATGCTTCTTGGTTGCAAAAGACTCGAAGCATTTGCCCGTGAAGAACTTCCGAAGACTTTTCCAACATTAGATGACTGAAGATATCACACCCCCGGGATTGATTTGCAAAGCTCGAGTACCATATGCATACATAAGGAGGACAAAAAACATACGATACGTCATCGGAAAGCTCTCGACGACATGGCTCAAACGAACATCGCCATTTTCGGTGCCACGCCTCTTGCTGCCGTGGAGAAACGTGCACGAGTCTAGTCACTCGTGTCTCCTGTGCTTCACAATAACTCTGTGGTGCTATAATGCTATGTATGTGTCTCCTTTGCTCTGCTGTATGACTTCGCTTGCCCTTCGGCTAGCTCATGTCTCGGCTTCCTCTCTAGTAGATGCACACATAACATACATACTAGACTACCTTTACAGCAGTAGTGGCATTGTCTTGGATGAAACAGCCCACGAATGTACCAGATATGTAACTAGCAACCACAACAAAACCCGTAGATAAAAATATGGTACCCGACTACTACCTGTACATGGATTGCCTACCGCGAAAAGAGAGGGTACCTTTGACGTATTGCAAATCTGTCTTCACGTATCGGTAGACTGTATAGTAAACAACTGATGCTCGGCGAACTGGTAGCGGGGGGGAAGCGACGTAGTGGGGGACAGGAACAGCATTGCCCGAAGTGTGTGCTCGACGACCTGAAGGCATTCGGGGCCGACCACGGATCTACCAAAACAGATCCATGTTGTCTCGGATTCCCGGTACCGAAAGATACGGCACCGAAGTTAAAGTGGACGGAAGCCGCGAAGGTGGAGGGGGGAGTNCTTGCCCTCGATCCCTTTCATTTTGTTTCTCTTTCCTTACTGTTTCCTTTTTTTTTTTTTTTCTCGTTTTTTTTATTCTTCTCATTTTCTGTGCCAGATGGCCTTGTCTTTGCTTGCGTTGTGAAGTACCAAGATTGAACCAAGGGGATGTACTCATTCTCTCCGGCCCGTGATGGTGACTCCTAGTCTCAGTTGTTACCTCGCATAGCGCGCAGAGGGAGCGGNTGTGTTTGCTTGTTCGTTAGTGGTCTCTACACCGTGTGCCTTTTTCTGTCTCTTGTTTCTTGTTATTTTCGGCCTGGTCCCTTCTTGCCCTCGATCCCTTTCATTTTGTTTCTCTTTCCTTACTGTTTCCTTTTTTTTTTTTTTTCTCGTTTTTTTTATTCTTCTCATTTTCTGTGCCAGATGGCCTTGTCTTTGCTTGCGTTGTGAAGTACCAAGATTGAACCAAGGGGATGTACTCATTCTCTCCGGCCCGTGATGGTGACTCCTAGTCTCAGTTGTTACCTCGCATAGCGCGCAGAGGGAGCGGAGGAATCCAGAATATCTGTCGTTGATTTCTATTGCCTTGCGGACCCCTCGGGGCCACTTTGTTTGAGTGTGCCTTGTTAGGGTAAGTTAGCCTGCGATCACGTGAATCGACCGCGTCGAGTTGAATCAGTACGGACATACGAAGGTACTGGGTAGCGAGAGATCGGAATGGTTTTTCATGTGAAGACAACAACAACAACAACAACAACAGCAACGAGAACGAGAACAACAATAGTTATTAGGCCAAAACATGCAAATTTGCGAAGGTACACGTATGTATCTGTACCTGGTACTACTACTCCCCTTCTTCCCCTCGCTGCCTCGGGAAGGTTTTGCGTAGGCATGACCCATAGCGAGGGGGGGGGGGG
>CACKRE030003125.1:77831-89945 GCA_902602495.3 Ectocarpus sp. CCAP 1310/34
TCTTCACCGTCTTCAGATCGCTGCTGGCGGAGTTCGGCATCAAGCTCTCGGACCTCGCCGGTGGAACGACGGACTCTGGTTCTGACATCAAGGCGATGTGCACCAACTTCCTCCTGGCACAGCACAACGTCTACTGGGACTGGTGTGTCTGCCACCTGGCGGACAGGGCTGCCGAGGCCGCCTTCGGCACCTCGGCCGACCCCCAGAAATCGAGGAACAAGGATGCGCGCCAGGTGGTCTCGCTCATCATCAAGGCCGCCGCCAAGGTGAACCAGTCGCCCATCTTCAAGCAGAAGTTCGACGAGGCCCAGATGGAGATGCTGGGCGAGACCTTGAAGATCTCGAGGCACGCGCCCCAGCGATGGCTGAGCCTCGTCCGTGTGATGGAGCGCATCATCCGCCTGTGGCATGTCTTGAGGAAGGTCTACGCCAATGATGGCGAGGAGTTTCCCCTGGACAAGGACAACAACAAAGACGACATCCTCCAGCTCTTCTCGCTGCTCCAGCCTCTTGCCGCCGTAACTAGGGACGGGCAGTACGGCGCCGTCCCGATGGCGGCAGAGATGCACAAGGCGTTCGCCGAACTCAAGAAGGACGTGCTCGACCCCGAAGTGCCGCTGAAGGTGTTCGACATCCCGGCGACCCCGGGCTCCCCGGAAGCAGAGCAGGCGGACGAGGAGCTCCCACAGAAGAAGTCGCTGCCGCACAAGATGGTGGAGCCGGCTACCTTGCGTCCCGTCACCACCAACACTCGGGAGTTTCTCGCCAAAACCCTCGTGGAGAAGTTGTTCCGAAGGGTTTGGGACGAGGACAGCGCCGACCCTTCTCCTTTCCGCAACGCCTCCGTGCTGCTCACCCCGTCGCACAAGGACACCAAATTTCTCCATGCGCATGCTTTGACGGATGCAGACTCGCAGCATCTTGACCAACGCAAAGCTCACTTGGCTCCTACCCTCGACGCCGAGGTGGACCAGAACCTGAACGATTGCTGGGCGGACATCAAAGCGAGGGCATCGGAGGCTGCGCGGAAGAAATACTCGGCATCTGCGACCGGAGAGGGCAACCAACCGCCTCTGAAGCGCCTCTGCACGCTGGCCACGAAAACCAAGCCTAGGTTTGCTTCCCTGGCGCGAAGCAGGGTCCGCGGCGATACTGGAGACGTGGGCGAGGGGGGCAGCGAGGACAATATACTCATGCAGCAGGTCACCCAAGAACTCGAGCGCTTTCGGTCGCTGTACATCACGGCACAAGAGGTGAGTTTCCTTGCAGTTTATATGCATTTGTTTTTAATAATTGTGAGCTTTCAACGGGAGGGAGGGTCGGAAGGACTTGAGTTCGACGCGGTCACAGGTCAAAGTAGGGATGCGAACTGCAGGAAGTTTCAGTTTGACTTTTATTTACAGTTGTTTTTCGTGTCGTTTTCTAATCTTCGTCCCTCCCACCCTTCCTTGGATCTGTACTGCTGCTGTGCAGTTGGACACCCGGGACATACTGCCTTGGTGGCGACACACTGGTCGCAAGATGTTTCCGTACCTGGCGCCAGTAGCGCAGCAGGTGTTTGGAAACCAGGCGGGTGCCGCGCAGGTAGAGCGCGACTTCAGTAGTTGCGCTAATCTCCTCACGCACAGCAGGAGCCGCATCGACACCTACTGGGTAGAGATGGTGATGTTCCTCCACGCCAACTACAAACTTATCCCCGCGTTCAAGGACATTCCCATCATTGCCGCCAAGGATATCAGGGCATGTCTGCCATCACGGTTCAATGGGGGGATGCTGACCTGGCGGCCGCTGAGGCTGCCTTNACGCACAGCAGGAGCCGCATCGACACCTACTGGGTAGAGATGGTGATGTTCCTCCACGCCAACTACAAACTTATCCCCGCGTTCAAGGACATTCCCATCATTGCCGCCAAGGATATCAGGGCATGTCTGCCATCACGGTTCAATGGGGGGATGCTGACCTGGCGGCCGCTGAGGCTGCCTTCGACGTGATTGAGGAGAACACCAACAACGCGGACATCGGCCTGTGAAAGTCGCGAGTGTTTGATATGTAGCCTCTTTCTTTGACTCCGGAAGAAGGACGTAGCAGTCAATGTTGGTTGAGTCGGAGTCGCATGGGAAGGCTAAGGCTTCTGCTCCGGGTGTTTTGTCAACGAACTTCAGTTTCGCGGTCGTGCACTCAGTGCTGCGCGGCTACGGCAGTTGATTTGAACGATGGGCTAATTTTAGTGCTAAAAGTATTATTTCTATTTTGTTGGGTGCTAAAGCGCCCTTGCCTCTTCCTGTACCTTCGTCGTAAACACGCACGTCGTCAAACTCGTCATGTTCCGTAGAGTAATTCAGGGGTATCGGGTAAGCACCGGGGGCTCGTCTGTCGACACAGAGTTCTGTAACATCCTGTACCCTACAGAATAGTTCACAAAATAGTTCTGTGGGGTTCTGTAGAACCCTCGTACAATGAAGAATAGTTCTGTGGGTTCTGTGACACCTCCCGCACCCTACAGAATAGTTCTGTAACGCCCTCGTACAATACAGATAGTTCTGTGAGGTTCTGTAACACCCTCGTACAATACAGAATAGTTCTGTGGATTCTGTGACACCTCCCGTACCCTACAGAATAATTCTGTGGTTTCTGTGACACCCCCGGTACCCTACAGGGAGTACCCGTACCCTACAGAACACACCCGTGGAAATTTTCAATATCTCGCGATTTGTAGACACGGGTTTTCTCGCCAATGTTGGTGTTGGACTTGAGCTGGCGCCCAGAATGTTGATGGGACGAAAGCTCACACGATGTAAAGCAGATGGTATTCCCGACACCATATCTCGCAATCTTGCTAAGTGACGAGATCTAGCGTAGATGGGCAAGTCAGCAACCAAGAGCACGAACGCGACACGTAGGTCACGTGAGTGCTCGGAGCACAACGTTAGGCATGTTCCTGTGCCCAGGCTCGCAGGCTTTGGAGGGCGTTGTACTTGCAAGAACATGAGTATTCGATACATGATATCTTTGAATTTGCTGTTGCTTTGTACCGTCGTTTTCCGTCTGAAATTGCGTGTCCTAATCGTGTGGGCGATGACAAGAAGGGTATTTCATGAGCTACACGCAACTGGTCATGTGTGTTTCGTCTCCTGATGATTGTGTACTGCATCGTCCTTGTTCTGCTTCTGTGGTATATTCGATTTCGTATTCCAGCTGCTTGCGAAGGAGTTAGTCATGTCGCGTAACGCGAAGAACCGCATGCACGAGGGAAAGGCACAGCTTCACTCCGTCCAGATGCAACTGCAAAACCAAATAGGTGAGTCGGGGCCGTGTCTGTTCGTGCATTTCAGTGTGGTCAATTAATTTAACGTCAAGGTTACGGTTGTGTCGCCGTTCGGTCGCCGATATGGATTCAGGAGGGCGCAGCAGCTGCTGCCGCCGGTTCAGATGCAACCTCAGAGACACCGCGCAACGCGTCAACGCTCGATGCTGTAGAGTCTTGCTTCTCGCCCTTCACGCCGCCGCGTTGTGCAGCTTGCTTGGTGCGGGGCATGGCTTGAAGGGCTAGGCTCGCATCTCTACCCAAGGATCTACTCCTCTGCTTTGCTGTGCTCATCGTTTTTCTGTTGTGTGTGTGCTTTGTTCAGCTTTGATCAAGGTGACCGGCGTCATCAAGAAGAGCACAGAGATCATGGCGTCCATCGGAGAGTAAGTGCAACCACCTACCGAGCTCGACGATGCCGAATGTGTTGTCCATTCATGTATGATTTGTGTTTGTCGACGGCCTTCAATCCGTCTACGCTCTTGACCGTGGATGGTAGCGCTGACAGTCGATGTACCCATCCCCGTTGCGGACCTTGTCACCTTGGTGCTGGCACAAGTTTTGTCCAAGTTTGGTCGATCGGTGTATACGGCACTTTGGTGCCGTGTTGCTAAGCCCAGCTGCGTGAGGGCTGCGAAGTCGGAAGACACGAAAGTTGCGGCTCATCGGAAACTGGGTAGCTGGACCCCGCGACCAACTCTCTCTCCTGCTCTACGTACACAACACGATGGCTCCTGTGCTACCCACCACGGACAGAACGAAGGGCGTGTTGTGGTGTTCGTGGTGACCCTCCACGGTAACGTACAGTACGTACACGCCGTTTTGCGCGCCCCTGGGGTCCTCTTGTGCAGTAACGGCTACCTGTAGGTTTTCGTATGGGGTATATCTGAGGGTTATCGTTCTGACGTGCCGACTAAATTGAAGCCTGTTCTTATGTGTGCGCTCCCACCGTCTGCGTTTTTTTTCTTACCGTTTTCCTCTTGTTTTTTTTTTGTTTCGCAGTTTGGTGAAGATTCCTGAGCTGCAGGAGAATATGCTCCAGCTGGCAACGGAGATGGAGCGCGCGGGTTTAGTGGAGGAGGTTGTCGCCGATGGACTTGCCCTTACAGACGTGAGATGGACTTCGAAGGCCCCTTTGTCGTTCGTTGTACACGTATCGTTTTTTTTTCTTGTACCAAGATACCATACTCCGTACTATTTTCTGCGCAGAGACTGAAGCGGTTGAATGTGGAAGACAACACTGAAGTATTGTAGTCTGTTCCAGAGGCTTGCTTGTCAACGGCCACGTCTCCTGAGGGCGCTCTATTCGTCTTGCCTGCTAAGCAACTCGTCAATTGTTTTTTCGTTTGTCTATGTCGCACAAGAACAAAGTTGGGCAGTATGTCTTCGACTGTCGAGAAAGCAAGACGCTCACGAGCAGAGACACACGGTTTAGGGTTGCATCGAAAATGCGTCGCAAATTCTGAGGACAGTACAGCCTGTGTCAATAGTACATTGTCCGGGTTGTGCCGCATTTCGGATTTTTGTTTCGGCACACAGGCCGAGGGACTCGATGCCCAGGCAGACGCGGAGGTCGACAAGGTTATCGCCGAGATTACGGAAGGGGTTCTCGAAGGGGCGGTGGATGCGCCGACGGCGGTTCCCGAAGCGGCAGCGGTTGCGGCGCCTGCTGCTGCCGCTGAGGAGGAGGAGAAGGCGAACGCCATGAAGGCTCGGTTGGAGTCTCTGTGAAGCGTGAGCGGCAATGATGATACGCTCTCTTTGTGGGAATGTTGCGTCGGGTTGCGGTACAAGTTTCATACTCAGGTGTATGGTCGTTATCGAAAATTGGGGTGCGCACGATGTAAAAAGGAAATTCTCAACAAGATTGATTGGGACTCTCTCTCTTCCGACTACGGGAGGGAGGGCGTGTAGAGAGGTGGGAAGGTCAACACCATAAACGCCCCCTTTGATGTTTGGTTGAATGTGCGTACGCAGAGGACTTGCAACGCTTCTGGTGCTGTTCTTTTCCAAGCGGTTGCAGTTAACATCGAAGCGGTAGTAGTCACGCCGCTTGCTGCTGGTGCTGTTACTGCGGTGGCCGTTACAGCCAAAGGGGGTGTTGTGGTATCATCGGGTGGCATGCCGTGTTTTTGGTGCACGTCGTTGTGTGCACACAAGCCAGCGTGTTTTGAAGGCGCACCGGTTGCGTGCGGCAGCAACCATTGAGCGTTTCTGCTCGGTCGGCTTGAAGTATACCTCGTTGTGTTGTGACCGCAAGGCAAGGCAAGACGTACGTACATTCGGGAGAAAGACGCGGAGAAATATCGAGCTCCAAAGATTAGGTTCTTTGCACGTCTTGCCGAACTAGCTCGTTCGGCTGTCCTCTTTTGTCCTCCGTACCTTCCTGCTATGTCCTTGACGAGAACGCGGTTGGTCTTGACGTTGTGGACGTGCTGGTCGACGACATGTCCGTGCCTGAATGAATCCGATGACCGTGTACCAAAGGTGCTGCACCCTTGATTATCGACCCCTGACTGCGGGATGCGTGGGGGCCTCGACTTTGGACCCGATAGGGCCGAGAAGGGGGGGGTCGAGACCTTCCCGCTATTGTTGTGTTATAGGCGATGGAGAAGGTTACTGCACTTGTAGCGTAGATGAGCACGGCAGGTCGTACCGGGGTTGGTTTGCGTTTAGCGTACGCTCTTCAGGGCTTGCTGTATGTTGGCCTAGAGCTGGGGCGTGCATACTGCAGACGGCAACAGCGTGGGCGTGAAACATTGGTATAGTATGCCTGTTGTACGGCCGTGTTGCTCTTTCGCCATACACCATCGTGCACGCAACTCACGACATGCTCGAGCTTCCAAAACTCAGTGTTGCTCTTTCACACGCATGGGCACCAATCCCCTAACCGAGCCCAGAACTCTCGTAGCACATAGTCGTGGCGCCTGGCTGACGCACAGTTTGGTGTGATTCAGCAGACCAACCGCGTGTATGTAAATGTTATGTGTAGGTACATTAGTGTTTGTGTAGCAGTCTTTTGCTCTCCGCGGGGAACTCGATTTTTTTCGTTTGACCGCGCTTTTTCCGATGAAGGATTTGTTGTTGGTCGTGCCTGTCGTGGAAGGAGGAGCTGCTTGGTAGTATTTGATGCTTCGGAAGGTTCATACCAGCAACGAAGGGTTCCAATGCAAGTGCGAGAGGTTTTGTACAGAAGTCAGTTTCGGGGTCACGACTGGGCTGTCCTTCCATCGCCGGTGCAACAGATCCCAGTGTTCCTGTGAATCATTTTGTGCGCTTTACGATCTCGTAGGATAGCAATGGGACATAGTACTCTATCGAGACGGCCGATCACTGGTGGAGCCAAACGTTAATGCAGGAGACACCAATCACAATGTGCTCTTGGAAATCCAGGACGTCGGCGATTGTCACGATGAGTGGACAATCGATTTTGTGTTCATAGATGAGGTGAATGGACACATAACGCTGGATAATGTGCATACACAAGCTCACATGACGCTCACGCCTTCACATTCATCAAAAGAAAAATGCACCACCCACGACAAAACAAAACCGGCGAACGTTGTAAAGTGTTCCGAGCGCCCTAGACTAAATGAGGCTCATGTACGGGTACCTCCATCGTTTCCTAGAGCTTATTTCTCAGAAGAATGGTGACTCCCGCGCAGGTACCCTCACCCCCCCAACGGTGTGGACATAGTGTGCATGCCAGCAACTACCCGAACAACAATCCAGTGCTCTCTCGTTCTCTCTCTTTCTCTACGTTGAAGTCGTGGCGCTTGGAGGTGGTCGCACTGTAACGGCTCGAAGTCCGCGCGAAAATCTCCCCGCCCCACTAGATTTCCCACGACCACCTCCGCTGACGGAAGATGAAGATGGCGATCCCGAAGAAAATATCGCCCCGGAGACCGCTTGCTCGATCGAAGCGTTCTTCGCTCGTTGAAGACTTACCGCTAGAGGCTCGACGGGGCCGATGTATCCGTCAGACTTGTCCTACGGGGGCGGAGCCAATATCGTGGATTATGCCAATGAAATTCGTCGTTTGTTCGCAAAATGTTGTCTGGACGTCACTCACAAGCTACGACCAGAAAAACTGAACTAAGTTCTGCTATTGTTTTCGTTAGCACGATGCAGTCCATTGTAGCGTTCGATCCACTGCACTACTGTATACTCCCATCCTCCGTGCTGGTTCATACTGTATAGGTATCTTGCACGGATGTTATCCACATCAAAACGAACGAAACACTACATTAGTGACAACCACGAACGTTTTTTCGATGGTCCCTCTACTCTCCTTTCCGCTGATTGGGAGCACTCTCGGAGAACAAGAAAAACGGGACTTTTTCTAACTCTACCGTGTGATCCATCTTCCACAGTGTACATTTCTTGCACTGGCGATACCGATCTGTTCGCGTTGCATTCCGTCGTTGCATTGACACTGATACCGATTCCCTACAGTCGTGTGGCAATTTCCTTGGTATACACACCAATGACACGTGCACGTTGAAACCCTTACCCGGTGTGGGGCTAGGACTTGGGTGAACGTGTGGCGTTGTACAGAAGTCATTCTCTTCGCGGTTTCTACAAAGAGCCGCAGCTCCTTTGTGCCGACCTCCCACTTTCCACTTTCCCTGTCGACACCATAGCAAGCATTTACCGGAGAAAGTGAAAGGCAGAAATGTCAGCAAACCTGGACGTACCATTCCAACGAAATGTGTGGTAGGATATCCCCCACCTTCAACGCGGAACCGCATGACACGAAAGCACAGACAGATCGAGGCAAACTTGCACAGAACGATCCACTATCGTCATTTGATACGTTCAGTTTACCGGGGGTGCTCATCGCCAAACAAAGAACGTGAACTTAAGCAACGGGGTAGAATATGTTTTCGCGGCAATACCCCAACAACAGTGTGAAGAATCGACATCTCATCCAAGGTGCGAAATAAATAATAACGTTTGGATGCGCAACAAGAGAATGCAATCCCACTGGATTAGAGCGATGAACAGTAACGTTTTACACGTGAACGATTGTACTTCACACGTCTGCCCCTGAGGAATCCCGATTATGCTAGATGTTTCATAGAGGCAACAATCAATGCATTATATTTATTCCCCTACCAATGGTGTGACTCTGTTATCCAAGATCATAAACACCTAACTTAACAAGCGCTAAACATTACTTCGGTATAGTGGGCTGGCCACGAACGCACACTCTGTCCGGGCTAAGATGCGATGAGTGCTTGTCCTCGTATTCACAACAGGCTTGTGCAAGTGCCGCGTTCCTCTCCTCGAGAGAAGCCAGCACCGCCGACATCTCTTCTGTCTGAGCCTTTCCTCTAGAGCGATGAAAAATGTCCATCGACGTAAGAAGGCGCATGGCGAAGCAACAAGTTAGACACTAGGTATTGGATGATTTTCTCCCGCTTGCAGTACCTGCACACTCAAGTAGGGCAAAAAAAAATGAGAATCAAAGTCAGTCAATGTATTACAGTACTTCAGTATCTCAATAAATAGTCGCTCCTCGCTTCGAGCCTGATACACAGATTGGGCACAGATTGAGCAATCAACCACAGACGGGAATAGCCTCCGTGGCGAAAGAGAGAGAGACCAACTTCTCCGACATCGTTCTTGCAAGCGAGGAATCTTCCTCGAGACAGTAGGAGAGTCCGATTCCACCAGACTTGCTGCACGCACATAGGTTACAGACCCTTGTGCCCTTGGCACTCAACGCATATGACATATCGCACGCGGGTCATTCGAGAGTAAACGTTCATAAATATGGGGTACAAGCATGGGTTGTGGCCCATTCCGAATGCTCGCCGCTCAACCGGCGAAAAGTAGCTTGTGCGACGTGGCGGTTGGATGATATTGGTGCGAAAGTTTGTAAATCAATCAATGATGAGGTCAAATTCGGTGCCCACGCATATAGTTTGCTTCGAAAAGGGCAAATCGACCTGCCCACCTGTCGTAGAGATGCATCGCTCGTTCGGCCGAGCCCAAGAAACCGTTGCAAGCAGCGGCATCCACCCCGCCGCCATGCGGGTAACTCCGTTCTTTCGGTCGGAAGGCCCGTTCCCCGGTGATGTGCCACTCCTCCTCCTCCCGCTTCTGCCTCTCCCGCGCCCTCTCGCCCGCACGCTCAATCCTCTTCCGTTCGGTCCGCCTCTTGTGCAGCGCTTCGGCGCTACGCCAAGAGGAATGAGACATGCCGGTCCTGGTGCTGCACGAAATGGTCCCGTGTCGGTGTAGACTACCGTTTTTGATGAACGAGGTGTTCACCTACGGAAAACAACACTTGCGTCCGGCAACTTTCGTTATTGTATGGGTCTTCCACTGCACCACATACTTGCAGGTTACTACATCGCTACTTGAACCATGGGCAAAAAGTTTAGCCGGGCAGCTGAATTAAGATATTCGTTCAAAAAGTTGTTGCACACCCAGTACGGTCACTCGAGGTATATTGTGGCCCCGCCTTACCGACCTTTCAACAATGAAGAGGATGGGCTACTTGAGTACGGTCGGAATAAATCGGCAGATACCACGAACGTGGGGACATGCATGCCCGGCACAGCGTGCTCACACTGCTGTACATCTGCCCGTCATCTGCGCATCGCAATAAAGTGATAAATTGCGGCGGAATTGGGTGAACCGGACGCTATTTTGCCGCATTATGACATGGCGAACGTGAACAGTTGGTCGACACGTGAACGTGTTCAACGCACCTGCTGAAGGGTATTATCGATCTAACTCCTTGCTTCAGCTGTCAATGGTACTGGTGAAACGGCTTTGGGTCGGCATAGCGTGCACAAGTGAGGGGTACATGGTTGGTGGTCTTGTACTGTTGGACAGTCCCGCGAAACCGCAACATGAAGACTCATCTCCGTGATCACTCGGGCGAGCACGAGTCGAATCAAAGCGCCATCTGATAAGGGTTGGTTTCGGGGGCATGTATGGAATCAAGCAAAAACTCCATCGCCAGTTTCCGCCTGCAGACATCGTTGAAGGGTCGGAAGGAACCATCGAGCTCAGCGTTATTCCAGAGCCGCGATTCGCCTACTCTAACACTGCTTGTACTTGTAGGACAGACAACACACTCAACGGCGCGTGGAAATCACCAGCCTCTTTTTCCGCCATACCCGCATGTACTCCCACGAAGCACAAGATTTGGGGTATACGCTATAAGTCAAGTTGGTTCGATAGAATCATGGCTCTGATTGCTTCGGCTGATCCTAAGGCGTGCTTCTCGGTGTTGGCAAGCTTCTCCCCAGGCCCTTCTGGGGTGAGATAGGACAGAAAACTTTGCGTCGAAGTATTTCAACCCACTGCCAACTCCTTTGGTAGACCGCCTCTCTACCTGCGACAAAACTTCATCAATCGACACGCGTGTTTTGTGCAGTACCAGGCCAAGACTAGGGAGCTCGCTGTACTGTAGTGACTGGCGGTTGCTCTTCCTAAGGGAAGATGCCTCCGAGAACGAATCGACGAGGCTCGGCAGCTCTCACCATGCTCGACAGCCAATCGCTCGAGCCACGTCTTGAGTCGATGCTTTCCAGTGTCAACCCACCATCAGAGGACGCCGCCTACCAGGTGATGATATATTTTTGTGGTTCCCTTTTCCAGGATCCTGTCGTCGTGCATTGTTGCTGACAACAGTATTCGTTCAGTATTGGCACCCACCACGCCATGTTTCACGATGAACCCTTTGTCCCAGGAGCGCATGCGCCGCCCAGAAAAGACAAGGCATTCTGGCCATGTCGGCCTTTTTGTCGTTGATGACAAAAGCCCGGCTGGCCCTCGACCGACTGATCGATCTAGGTTGTGGACGCAGTAACTACTGCAGCGATTTGGAGGAGTCACCAGGTCGTCCTGGAAAAAATCTCGGTGAGACTCGAAGTACTCCTAAGCAATTTACTCGTCTCAAGGATAGTCTCTGGTTGCGGGAGATCTGCAAAAGCTAGACGCCTTTCTGCCATGAAGGAAAATGATAGACCTTTCCTGGGGGACAAAGCCCGCGGGCTGTGTGCCAGATAGGTGACGGATCTAGCGGTTGCGCTGCACAACTCCCCGAACAGCTACATTCGTATACGCTTCTCAAACCGCCGGCGAACGAACAAAAGCAGATTCTTAACATGAATTGGATATTTCCTGGTACTTCTCCCTAACCTACTCCACACGGTCAAACGGCCGTTGTCACACGCCTGAGTCGTCACCCGAGTAGAGCGCACCACCTGAGGAGCTTGGCATCTGCGAACGGTAGCTCCTTTTTCTCATTCCTTGCCTAAAGGTCTACCCCTTACCGGAGAAATGGCCAACACTTCCACCGGGGCAGCCTTCCAACGCCCTAACCTTGAAGTGGCACCAAAGATATCCGATGAATTTCTCCAACCGCACGTGTGCGGCCAACCTCGATTTGAATAAATGTTCCGCATGAAAGGTCCGTCACCATTCGTTTACTCCCTGTCCTTGCTGACGGCAAGCCGGCTTGTGGTGATGAAACAAGGAACCATTCCCCCAAACCTGCCGTGACGTGTGCGACAAACCGCTCTGGTTTCCTTCGATCGGGTGTCCATGGATTGTTCCCCCCGCCGTTCAGCGGGCATGCGGTGCACAACAGACCACCCTCGGACTCGTACGTCTGATGGCAATGACGAATGAGTTTCTGGGCCGAGACCACCCCGATGGTGGACCGAACACCGCCTGTCTCGAGGTATGTGGAGGGAGGGGGGGGGGGGTACTCATAGTCGTGCATGCCGTAGTCGTTAGACCATTGACCTCGCATCCCTACAAAGCCGGGACGGAGCACGCCGGGT
>CACKRE030003125.1:91737-125049 GCA_902602495.3 Ectocarpus sp. CCAP 1310/34
TTTACAACGTCGTTGCCAAGCGACGAAAACCCAACCCCGATGGCAAACACCGGGGGGGGCGGCTTGTTTTACAACGTCGTTGCCAAGCGACGAAAACCTAACCCCGATGGCAAATGACTTTCTCTTGTTTGACAAGGAAAGAACCAATCGACCCCATCTCAATATTATTGGGTGTGGGTTCAAGTTGAAATTCCCGGCAAAAAGGTTGTCGCTTTTGGTTAAACAGTTTCGAATACGAAACGAAACTTTGGGTCTTTTCGTGGGTCCTGCTCTCGAAGGCAGGGTAGGAAGAATGCAGATTGGCGAGAGATTCTCCCCGTAAATGTATTATACTTTTTCAGTTTCTTACCCTTGCTCTTACAAGTAGCTGGAAACCCCTTTCTACACATTGCGTCCTTGTACAGCTTGGGGCATCCTGTCGATCAGGAGCAAAAACCGAGTCCGACTCTTCCAAAGATGGCCACCCGCCCCGTGTGATTCCGAAGCCAAGGCGAAGCTTAGTCACCAATACCTTTATGGAGTACACAGCCAACCCTAACCCTTCATTGTGTGGGAGCTTCACTCTGTGACAATAATATTCTGCTCTCTCCGCAGGGCGATGAACCAGTACCATGCCATATCGACGTTTGGGCGCGAGGTCGGGTGGGGACCCACTGTTGGACTCTCACTCAACCGGATGGAGACGGATTCTCCGACGACGTAAGACGTAACAGATGCACAAAGAGAATCAGAGAACATGGTCAATACGCATTTCCACACAGATGCTTAGAGGTTGGGTCACAATTGCTTAGTGTCATGGTCAAAGGGACAAGGAGCAAGAATTCTGACAATATTTCAGACATTGAACAAAGGTGTGGCGTTGTTGCCAAGAAGCAAGAAGTGTTGGAAAAATTCTACTTTGGCACCAAGTCGAAGTTACGAACGGGCACGAAGGCAGCTATTCGTGCTGTAGGTCTCGTCGGTCGCACGTCCTTACAGGATGTCACCGACGCATGCTAATCCCAAAACACCTTTCAGATTTTCCCGTGTGAACTGCAGTACCTCTTCCTCCTCACACTCGCTTACAACGTAGACGATCAGCGATGGTGACGCGTCTTGCGTCTCGACATCCGGCGGAAGCGCAACGGGAGAAAGGGGTTCCACCAACAAGAGGCAATCTCGCGGAGGTATGTAGTTGTGGTCCGGCAACATGGACGGATTAAGACGATGGAAACTGCCATTGTTTTGTGGGCCCCCAAGACAGGGATGTATTGAGTATCAGTCTTGGGATCGGCAATCAATAAGGCCCCATAGGACAAGGACGAGGGTGGGAGATGCAAGATCATTTTCGTTGTACAGGCAAGGGGTCTCTCGATGTTTGGATACAAAAAATTGATGCAAGAAGATTGAAGGAGGGTTCCGGGTTGATCGCGCATCTCTGTATAGTCTGGTCGCCACCTGTGTAAGTTGTGTGTGCTTTGGAAGTTTACATGTTGGTAGCATGTGCATTCGCAAATTCCGACATTTTCCTTCTTCTCTGTGTGCGGTGTGGTTGAGGAAGCGGAAGGATCAGGGAGTTTCGAGACACTGGCCGACCTCCCTTTGCCCGCAGCGATCAACATCAAGAAGGGCATGAATAGGGGGAGGTTATTGTCTCGGCACGGCTCTGGCATGGTGAGTGAAACTCCGCGGTCGTGTGGCCGACAGCACCCAAAGTAATGGTCATCGAGCCGTCTCCTGTGTACCATTGCCGGACATAATGTCGGAGGGGTCACATCGTCGCGCTGATGATTTGGGTGGAATTGTAGAGCTTCCCTTGAATGGTCATTCCCCCCAAAAGATTTCCCCAAATAATGCGTGTCTACATGTGATGTGTCCACGACCTCTGTGGGTACACCTGAAGCACCTCGGTAGGAGTCGACACGCTCGCCCTCGCTCCACAAGCGTGTCTTCAGTGTGCCTGATAAAAACACCTAGGGTCTCCTGTTGTTGTTCGAGGTACCGTGTAAGAGTAGGTGCATACGCAGTATTCGGTGTCGGTCATGGCTCGTGGTCAGTGAAATCATGGCTAAGCGTCCGAACGAAAATTGCGTTACCTTCCCCCCTACACCGTGTTCCTCACTGCAGATGACAACGCCAAGGTCGGAAGGTCCTTCTACCGCTCGCTCACAGGCCTCCAGCGCCAAGTCGGTGGTCCACCCGGCAATGGCCAGGCTCTTCGACATGGCTGATCGGAGAGATGTCGGTTGGCTCAACGTGGCAGACTTGCAGGCGAGGGTGACAGACATCCGCGAATGAATGGATGACACTAGGCGATTTCACACTTGATTCCTTTGCCGGGTTGAGGGTTACACAACACTTACAACGGTTCCTCTTGATGTACGCGTGATCACTGCACGTTAATCGTCATAAGGTCTTCCTGGAGTATCATGGACACAAGCAGTGGGCCAACCCGGCCTTCATCAGAGCGACCCTTGTTACCCTCGACATTTCCAAGGGCGGGAACGAGCCGATCAACCGGCACCACTTTGTAAGGTAGCGCTTGTTTGATCTCAAGAACACACTTACACGTTGCATACGGTGCTAGAGAGCCATAGCATTATTCCCTTTCAGACATAAAATCTCCGTGGTTATCGCCAACTTGTAAGGGCGGAGATAGCAGCGCGTCACGGCACGTCATTCTCTGAGGTGCGTCGAAGTTTTCTAGTAGTGACGTGAAGCCTCCTTGCGCCAAAACATGATATTCACAACGACTGTTGCTCGATGGTTTCGTCTTCGTATCGCCGGACGGTTGTGAAAAAAGCTGCGGGACTCGCGAGCTGCTCAGCATCTGGTCTTTTGTCGTTCTTGCCGCGAGCCAACAACATGGTGCAAGACCTACATGTAGGTTCCCTTCACAAAAGAAAAGTGTGTTTGTGTGCCGTGCGGCAGATTCCTGTTCTACTTGATGAGAAAGGATCCCCTCGTGGAGTTTGCTGCTCGACCGATTCCCCCGGACAAGTGGTCAATCGGGGTCCCAGAACAAGCAAGGTAAGGCTGGTCAAAAGCCTACGACTTGTTCGCCCCGCTGCCTCTACGCACGATCAACACGATGCCCACGCGACCCTTTACTACGTCGCGATGCTTACTTCGGAGAAACGGTATTATTGTTGAAGAGGGGCCTCTGCCCCCGTTCTGGGCTATGTACCGAAAATCCTTCAAGCACTGTTTTTTGTTGTATTTTGCTTGACTCGCGTTGCCCAATGGTTGGGGTTGATGTGGGATCCTGCACTGAGTTTTCATACCGTCAATGCCCAACGCATCCCGTATTTCCGCGTCTCTGGGTCTGAATATTGTGCTTTGCATATTGTGTTAGGGAGTTGGCCGAGATACTGAAGGAGATTGCGAGTCGTAGCCGCACCAAGCCCGTTGCTGCCCGTCGGCGACTGAACCGGTGAGACAGCGAACCTTGTCGGGTCTGGTCGAGGCCATCGAAGAGTTGCCGACTCAATTGACCGGTGCAACGGCTGCAGACACAAAGCGACACGGCAGCAAAAGCATTCGTATGTCACTTGTAGGCCGTCTGCTTCAAAGACAAGACTCTGGTGAATGGTGTCGCGGTTCAATGTGAAGTAAGAAGATCTGATTGTGTCGTCTACAAGCATTCCCGCTGCTTTGGTGACATGACCGCCACCCTAACCCTGTGCCCACTTCCAGGAAAATGAACATGCCCCCTATCCATGGATATCTTGCATCACTCGGCCTCTATCCGTACCGGACCTGCGCTATCCATCAGGGCCCTGACCTCAAAGCAGGTGCTTGGCCAACAGAACGCGCCGGCAGCGCACGTATCGACGACGGCGGGGGGCGAGGATGGTGCCACAGGTGATGCATTTGCGAAGGGCTTGGACCGGTCAAGCCACCAGGTGCGTGCAGCGGGGGGTAGGTACGCCTCCAGCCCTTCTCGCTAATACAAATACCTCAGGCAGGAACCGCAGGAGGGGGTCCAGCCCCCCCCTCCTATGTGACCCCGGTTGGGTCGTCTAGCTGGTAGAAGTGGAAGATAGGGACCAGAGGGGCAGACGACAGAGTCCAATGATGGGTGACAAAAAATATATATATATAGATTGCCCGTGCCCATACGCCAAGCTCATAATTGGGGCAAAAACCTGACACTGTGCGCAATATTCGGCGTATGACCCCGCCGTCTTCCCACCCCAATACTGTACATCCGCTTGAGAGAACCCGACCCCGCCCCGACCGTTTTTCCAGCATGACGGTTGGACGGTTTCATGGAAATCACCGAGACGGTACCGATTTTAACCTCCTTGAATCCCTCATATACTTACTTCGCAGTGAACATTTGAGAACGACTGAAGTCGCCAGACCACCTACCCACGCTCCGACTGCTGCCGCAACTCCAAAGCCTTACCGAATCGTATGCTCGACTTACGCCTATTTCCTTGGAAAATCCCCAGGTTTCTCCCCAGGTGAACGTTCGGGACCGTGTGGGCTATAGAAGGCCTTCCGCAAGTTCTGCGGGGGTTGGAGCATTCAGTCAACGGCAGCACCAGCATCAGCAGCAGAAAGGGGGCAAGAGGGGCAGGCTTTCCGGAGGAGAAGCAGGAGGAGGCGTTGAGAAAGGATTGGAGGCGTTCTTGCATCTTGACTACACGGCACAGGTGAGAAATTGTCGAACAATGTCAAGGGTCACGTTGTTCATGGTGGCGGATCAATTACGAGTCCGCTCCGTGTCCGTAGATCATTTACGAGATTCGCGTCTTCTCATGTTCATTCCAAAAAGTCCTACACGCATAGGCATACATCGCTATGTTCATGATATCGGCATGTACTAGTACAACGGAGCTACTCGCTTGGACAGTTTTGGTTGAGTTGGCTCCGTAGCTGGCAAACAGTGGCCTAGAGGGAAATACAGTACCTCGACCCTCGCCACTTGAGGTGCTTGCATCTCGAGCGTTGGATGGTTGATGCGAGACAGAGCGGAATGTGTCGACGCCGGATAGCAGACGTACGGGATATCTTTCATCGGTCCCCTTTGAGAAAAACTAGCTGTACCACCCGCTAGAAGATTGCTCTTTCTATTATCTACTTGTAGTTAGCAGTTATTCTCTCTCCCAATCTCAATAGATTCCGATTACGACACGACCATAAAATTAATGCTCATCGTCGCTGGACAACTGGTCGAGAGTACGACCACACGCTCGCGTTCACGTCAGAACCCAAACTCTCGAAGGCGTCTATTGACTCTGCGTCGATGCCACTGTAGCTAGCCATATGGATCATTTGACCATGGCATCTATGCTGTAGGGAATGGCATGTAAACGGCAATGGCCTCGCGCGGTGCCTTGAACAGGCTAGCCTTGTCGAGACGGTCGCGAATGTTCAACCGGGCGTCACGGTCCAAGAGATGGGTTTCCCCGAAGAAGGGGGAGTGGACGGGTCGGGGGAGCCGAAGGTGATTCGAATGAAGGCAGGGCCGGCAGACCTGCAACTCCCAGGGAGGCTGAGCCGCACCGCATACAAGGTGATTGCGGTTGGTACTAGGCTTTGTTGGTAGGGCTCTTGACTCTCTCGTCAACCAGACTTGTCCTGAAAGTAGCGGGGTGTCTCAGTTGCACCACCAATTCGTTGATAAGGTTCAGTACAGGGCGACACGGTCCTTTTAGTCGTTCACTATTCAGGATTATTCCGCTGAATGTTAGCATAGTCTCGCCACTCGCACCTTAGGAACACAACTTGTCGGACCACGCCACCGACAAGCAATTTCCAACATCTCTTCCGCCCAGTGACATCGCCTTCTCATTATGGACCAATCACCCCGGTACACACGGTTTGCGAATAAAACAGGCATTGTCCCGTTCAAGAACGGCGCGCGAACTTCCAATGGGGCTAGAGCGCTCGCCGACAGCATCCACCGCCGTCGGTGCGGACGGTGCAAGCGGTACCGCAAGGTTAGCCGGGGCGGGTATGAATCATCCCCTCAAGAACGACGACGCGCGAATACGTCGTCCCTCGACCGCTCCAATGGGATTACATGGATTCTTCGGTGAGATAGGTCTTGGACACCCGTCCGCCTGACGGTTTGTTGCGTGTTTGAGTAAAAGACGGCATCGGTGACGGAGATTCCGCGTTCGTTGTTCTGGGCTCGATCGCTCTCGCCATCGAATGTATTTCCGGAAGATGAAAGTGTCCGCGAGCGAGGCGGACAGAAGAAAACTCCTAATGACCGAAAAGGGATTTGATTGGGTGGTGTTTGTAATACCTCACTGCATTGGGATGCCGTTTTACTTCTCATGGGGAACATACTCACGCACCACGATGCATTTTAGGGGTTTTTCGGCGGAAACCCGAATAAGGCGTGTTTTGGTGCACGAAGGTAAAGCATGTATTGGCGGATCCCCCGGCTTGCATAGACATGGTAGCGAAGGCGCGCAAGACCTGAACGCTCATGTTTCCGCTAGACGAAGGTCCCCTGCGTTTGAGCGGCCGGTGCCGGAGCAAGCTTGCCAGAGTCTGTTTTGGCAACCGAAATGTTGACGGTTCGGAATGGGCAGCTTCTCACGTAGCAAAGCGTACCCCCAACAACAAGCAACCAAGATTTTGGTTCCATTGAAGCAACAAGGACGCCTAAATAAAGCTATCGTACACGAACATCATATATACCGTAGAAGATTCAGCCGTCATGTACCGACTCCCAACCCACGCACACGCCTCATGCGGCCTGAAAACCCAGCTGTCATATACCGATCTCCTCATGCGGCCTGAAAACCCAACCCACTTCTCGTCTCTAAAGGGTTGAATGCAGGCCCCGACCCCCGACTGCTCGGCGGCTCCAAGGCTTCGGCTGGGTACGATGGAGACGAAGGGCGCGACAACGACGACCGCGGTGAGCCGAGCTTGCGCGAGTCAACGGCAATGGCCAATAGCGTAGAATTAGAGTTCGTTGAGAGGCAACCCCGGCATGCCGCCGTCTGATTGACGTACTAGCCGGGGACACGTTTGTTGCGAGGTATTGGTTGATGTGTGAAGCACGCCGGAGTATGGCCGAACCCTGGACAGAGGAGGACGGCCAGATCAGCAACAAATGGCGTTGGTCGAACATAAAATTAGCACGGCAGGGGCTGGACACCGAGGTCAAGATAAAGCAATGGCCAAGGAGCCAGACGTCGAAAGTTTTTTTTTTCCTCGCCTGGGTGTGTGTGCCACAAGTACTGCAGTTTTGACTTTTTTACTGTTTCAAAATCCTCGCTGTCATCTTGCCTCTTCCGCAGACTTCGACGGTGGCCATGGTCAAAGACTCAGCGCGTCCGTTTCCGACAATGCACTACCGTCGAGCTTAAGATCACGTGGGGGAACAGGGCCCGATGGCGGCGACGATCAAGGAGGAGTCCCGCCGATTTTTGCGGGGGAAGACGTCGGCTCTTCCTCGATCCCAGGGGGAGGGAGTGGATTAAAGCCGCATGCCTTGATACCAAGGGTGAGCGGAGACATTCTGTCGGTCCTCGGGCTCGAGTTGCAGGGATCGGATGCCGGCACTATTCATGCCTTGAGCTGTAGTTTGCAAAATGCTTTCCCGCGGGCTGAATGGGGTGGAAGTTTCGTGCTTGCAGACCTGGCTCGTCACTCCCTGGCAGATTTGCTCCGTTCGCAACTGGCCGAGTTTCGTCAACGGAATGGTCAGTCCGAGCATGATAGAGCTAACCTATTAGGCTATGTTGTACCCAACATTCATGGGGAGCAACTATTCATCGCGGTCGGAATGATTCGCACGCAGAATAATCGAAAACAAGAATCTTACCCGGCTGCCGCCTCCTACACAGAACGAAACATAGCGGGATGACAGCCGCCACTCCACAAGTAGAGTTGCTGCTAACCCAGCCAGCACACTGCAACCGACCACCCCTCTCTCACTGGTCTCCTTCTCTTTCGACTCCCGCTCACCCGTCTACGCCTTCACGTCAGGGCGCCCGGCCGGCTTCTCACGCGAGCGGTGTCACGAGGGCTCGCGTATCATCACCCGGATTGGGTGTCCGAGGCGAGAAACGAGGGGGGAGGGCCGGTGCCGCATGGTAACCACGAACATAGCTGCACTGAGCTCATTTATACATGTTGCCTACATGTTGCCTTGTTATCGAAGCTTTGGCAGGGGGTCTGCGTCCAAAACAACGTTGTGTACTGGCGTCTTAGGTTGCTGCCTGACCATTGGAAACACCTCGGTATGGAAGGTTTGAGAAGGAGGGGGGTCGCGTCGTTGACACTGTACCTTCGTACTTTGGGTGATGCAATGCCGGCCTCTCCTATGAACCCTATCTATGGTGCCCGTGTTAAGAATGATTCCCGTAACGCATCAAGAAACCACAGAAGCAACGGGTGTAGCGTCCTGCGGGTTTTGTGCCAAGAGGGTGTAGTAGGCGGTCCGAGCTCCATTGGGGAACAGGACCAATACCGCATGCGGCCTGTCGTGTGGTTTGTGGTGCTTGCGTGCCTCACAGGGGTTTCCAGATCGACCCCATCCTGCTGCCTCTAAGGTATCAATGTGGCGTTATATCTTATATACTGTGGGCATTGGTTCGCCAGTTTCAACGTGTCGAAAGTGACGTTCAAGAGTGAATTAACGTTACAGTAACGGTGCAACCAAGAATGGGAGAACCGCTTCCTAGAGTGACTTTCAAAGGCTTTCGGCGTCCACAACAGTGCTTCTTACGCTTCGCCAACTTCAAGTGCTTTGGTCGAGGACGACGTCGAGCTCCCAAGAACGTGTGCCGCGCTAGCTTCTTGCTTTGTCGCTTCCTAGGAAAAACTTGCTTTCTATTGTGAATCAATCAAGGGTAAATAACGGTAATGTCTCAGCACCACATGTGCTCCGAATATATACTCGGGCATTGAGCTCGATATATGTTGCAATACCGGGGTCAAGAATGAACGCGAGCGAGAGCGCGCGTCAAGTGGAGGAATCCCACCTGGCCTCTGGCAACACGAAGGCTGGTATGTACCGAAGGAATGCTGTGCTCGAGCATTTTACTGGTCGGCAAACCTTCCCCAACTGATGGAAAATTCAGGTTTCAGCTGCCACAAACAGATGAGCACTATCCGTTTTCGTGACAGACGAGTAGTCTTTGAACGTTGTCAAAACTACAATGCAAATTCACTCTAAACCGATAAAGCCAACAGTGACACTTCAAGAAACAATTGTATTTTTACGAAGCACCCCCTGATTCGGACAATACAGCGAGGGGAAGACGCATGCATCGTCGCCTTCCAGCCCTGTGATGACATCTAAAACAATAAAACAGCCTGGACGTTTTTGTTATCGGTTCTGCTCAAAACACCACGAAATTTTCAAAAAAATAAACAAACCATCACGTCTCGTCCGGACGTTTTTCCTTGGCTGCGTGCCAAACCCAACTCGAGACCTAGCCCCTATCGACTTGGCCATGCACAGAGTCTCCCACTACCGTCGCTGCAGTTGAGGGAAGAAGTTTCGAGAAGCGAGCCTAACCTGTGCCGGCTGTACGGGCGAACCCGTGGGAAGCAGGAGGCTGCATGGGTGTCATCCGCGACGACTGATAGAGAAGTGATCGCCAAGAGCACCTACCCTGCCAGTGGACCTCCAGAGTTTTGAATACCCTAGGAAAGCGTTGGTAAGGAAGATAGCAAACGGTTGAGACACATCATTCTACCTTGGAAAAGCTTACCACGACCAAGCAGATGGCGTTCAGAAGTCAACAAACAAAGGCGGCCAAGCATCTCAACGTCCGACCGTATGACAAGAGCCACGAGTAGGCACGTTTCAAAGCAGCTGAACCTGAGTCAACCAATAAATTACACCAACGGAGATCAGGACTGGTCGAGGCAGGCGTTCACAGTAGCTGAATCAGGTTCAACCAAAAAAATACATCTACGGAGATCAGGACTCATCAAAGCAAGCGTTCAAATTAGCTGAACCTGGATCATCCAATACAATACATCTACGGAGATCAGGACTGATCGAGGCAAGCGTTCGCTGGATGAGTAACTACCCGGGGTGCCATGGCCCTTTCTCCGAGATTGAAGGCGCCGTACCCAGCGGACGATTTCGCCGAAGTGTTGCCAGCCGTGGCCACCGTGCTCGCGCGCCCGCCCTCTGAGCGTTGTTCCACCGATTTTTTTCGGGGGGTGTTTGTGTCCGTCTGGGTTCTGCAGGAAAGTAGGCGGTTTGGGTGAACACGGTTTCGGGATGAAATTCTTCTCTCTCACTATTTTTTTTCTCTCTCCGTATTTTTTGCTCCTTCTTGATTGATGACCCACCTCACCTGCTTGCGCGCAGGAGCTCTTTGTGGCCCTGGCTCTACTGTATCGCACACATGGCAGGGATTCCGGCGAGTCACAGTCGCAAAAAATAACTAGTTAGTTGGTGCATTTTCTCACACGAGGCAATCTTCGTCAAGAGATTGGCTGCCTCGCCTATGCTTTGGACGCCACCTGTCGACCTCCCGCAGCAAGCCTTCCGCGTCGTGCATTCGCCTTCGAAGGACTTCCAGCTCTGCCAGCAGGCGTGTTCGCCTCATCTCGACAGGTTCGTCGCCCGATACCGACGTGCCGCGACCACTGTTGCACGTGGAAGACCCGCTGAAGCCGGTTGGTTGTCGCATCAAGACGATCGCGAGGCGTAGGCTTGAGAAGTAGATAGAGACTACAGGTTAGGGTTAACGCTAGAGGCACCGCTGTTGAACTTGGAGCAACAACAACGTGATGATCGCCAAGAACATTTTCCTACGATGCCGAGCTACGTATGCCTTGCACCTTCGAGCTTAGCGTTTCACAATCTCTGAGACATTTGCCGCCCTTGAGTAATGTAACTCGTGTTGTATTCCGAGTCCGGAGGTAAGAAAAAAAAATCTATCCTCGCATACCCCGCTTTGACGTTGGGGTTACGCACAAACAAGTCCTAGACCGACCGCTTGCTCTCACCGTCGTGACGAAGGGCAGCGGGAAGAGCGACTAGTCGCCGTAGACGTCCGTGCAGTCCGCGAAGTATATATAGGACTGGTTTCTCTAGAGGAGCCGCTCGCCGAACGTGACTTGGCAGTATTAATTGACCCGCGTGATGGGCACGACACACTCTCGACGGCATCACGTTTCCTGGTGCTGACAACGTTCGCGCGAGCAGGGGTACCTCCCACCGCTTGCTTCGAAAGTGCCCCGGCACCGTGTACAATCCGGCGTCCTCCTATCCTCTCAACGGCAGCAACAGCCCGAGCAAATTCAGTTCTAGACAGCTCCCTGCCTCGAAAGGATTGGTACAGCGGGTGGCGTACGCAAAGGCAGTGTTCTTGATCTGTGTAGGTCGGAAATCGTCCCTCGTCTTACGTGCGACAGATGGCCATGTAAAACACGCTTGCACCTACCTCTGTATCAGACTCTCTTTTCACCTTCTGGCGTCCCTTCTCAAACCACGGGAACCGCACCAATCGGCATGGCTCTTGCTGTCGCCCTCGCTCCCTCCCCTTCCAATAGTCCGTTCGGCCGGCCCACCGGCTCTTCGTGCAGAGGAGCACTTTCTTGACCCTCCTACTCCACCTCCCCGGTCGCTGGCGCCCCCGCCAACATTGTTTTCTGTTGTAGTTGTCGCTGCTCCCTTGGTCCCTGGTGCTTTGCGCGGCCGACGGCGAGCAGGAGCTGCGGCCGGCATTTCTCTACTGTTGGTCCCAGTTCTTCCCAGGAAGGCCCGTCGAAGCATCTTCTCGGCCCTTTCGGCACGGACAGCGGCTGCGGCAAGCGGGTCCCATGCCTGCACCGCCGCCAAGCGACGACCCTTGAAGGCCCGGTGGATAACGCCGACGGGCATGAGTCGAGTCTCCGCTGCAACGTCTTCCGCACTGGAAAACTTGGCACCAGCGGCTGCGTTGACGGAGGCGGCAGCAGCGTTAGCGCTTTTGGGTCTTTGGTCGCCCTTTGTCCGCACGGTGAAGGAGCCGTCGCCTTTGGGTCGAAGGTCGTACTCAGGCAAGGCGCGCGCGCTATTCAAGACGCTTGCGGTGAATGACCCTCGTTCCGTAGAGTAACAGGCGTTTGCTGTGTCACGCCATGCTGGATCGTCCTTCCCATCGGGGCTACGTCCAGGAGAAGCTCCACCGTCACCGCAAGGACGCCTGGTACCACGGTCAAGCCCACGACTGTGGACACCTCGACGCGCAATGGTGGCCGAGCTGCTATTCACACCTTGCCGCGCATTTCTTGCTCTCGCCCCTTGCTCCAGGACTCTCGCAGATGCTGGACGAGGAGGCAGTAAGGCGAACGGTGATGCTACACCACGGTGCGCTACGTCCTTGGCCCGGGGTGCTGTGATAGTTGGACCAACTTGAAGCGGAACATCTCCCACCGTTTCGGCCCACTCGGTGCTGGTATCGGGGTTTCCGGAGCTGAGCATTACGACTCCGAGTGAGCGAGGTTGGTGTCCCCTTGTGCAAGCAGACCGAGGGCGGCCGCATCGGTGCTGCCGAGCTGTGGGCGACGGACAACCCAACTTACCCGAGGACGCTGCCCTTGCGCCAAGGTTTCCTTCAGCGAGGTCCTTCGCTGGCAAAAGATCGTCATCACCGTTGGCAATACCGTGGTTTCTGGGATGGGAGTCAGCGTCTTGGTCGTGGCGCCTAGCAGAAGGTGACAACGGCCGTGGAGGTGACCATGCCGGGGTGCGCAAGCCCGTACGGTCTCCCACAGCTTTGCCGCTGCTCACGTGCTTCACGCCTGGGTTGTCGCCAGGCCAATCTGAAGCTCTTCCCGCGGCCGTAGCACCGCGGGTCCCTGCATGTGGAAGCGGGGCCGAGGCGCCCATTACAACGGCTTCTTTTTCAGTGTTGTGGCCACTGATGGTCTGGTGTTCTTCGGTGCAGTTGGGAATCCCTGATTCTGCCGCCGGCGCTGCTTTCGGACCAGCCTCAGAAGGGCAGGACGAACGCGGGGTTTCTTCTGCAGCAATGGTATTCCGTGTTCGTTTGTGCTTGAGTCGTCCCATGGAAGCCAGGAACATGATCCGCTCTCCGGAGCGGATGTGGTCTCGGAAAGCGGCCTGCGGAAATGATGTACAACCGGTATCAAGATCAACAGCAGCAAAGGGGGGGACTTGGTGTAAATCGTAGCGTGGGAAGCCTTGGAAAGGTTGAAAAGCAAAACATGCATGGGCTTAACGATCCTTCTAATCGTTGTTACTTGTACGTGTATGCCATGGTGCAGCAGAGGATGCAGAGGATGCAGCGGTGCAGCCGACGCGAGAATGAATAGGTGTTCGCATAGAGGAACCTCGGTGACTGTCAACAACGATTGCGCCACACCCAGAGCAGAGGCAAACAGCACTGTGTCTGGGGTTTGCTGGCCAGCGGACTCATGGTGACTACAAGTACGTACGTGGTAAACCCCCATATCGTTGTGTGGCAGTGAACGTCTTCGTCATCCTGTACAATACTACGTTGTACTGCGCGAGTGATGGTCTCAAAGCTCGTGGCAAACATGATGGTCGTAGGGGCCACCGTTGGAAAAGCACAGCAGGTTGAAAATGTCATTGGAATTTTGTGTGTAGGTCGTTGACTCATGGTCTTGCAGTTGGATACACCTTTCAGGCGATAAATCACCAGTACGGTACCTCTAGCGCCGGTTCATGGCTCATGTGTTTTGAAACAACATGCAGCTACACAGCATCGGGACGCCCCCCTGCGGCTTCAAAGAATTGTCGAGCCCGACACTGCCGAAACAGAGCAGCACGTGGTCATGCATACGGTCCTCTTTGCTGTATGAAAGCCATGATGCGCTGTGCTCGTGGGGAAAGCTACTGCTTGGCCAAAGGATTGTATGCACACGATTGGTCTGCATGGTCATCTTTCCTGCTGGAACGCGTCCATCGTGATGTGTCCATCGCCCAAGTCCTTGCCAATCTGGCCAAACTTTCCGCGAAGCATGGCTATCACACCACCTGGAGCCAGCAGCAGCCAGAGGGAGCGCGAGTCGTGCCACCGTTGTTTGTGTCCAGGCAGCCCATTCTGACAACACTCGTCGAGAGTCACTTACCGGCCCGGGGAAGCTATTCTGTATAAGAACAGTCCACACGAACGGACACAAACTAAAGCTGAACCCGCCGCACTTTTTGAATTGGTTAGACTAGAGAGAGAGGAGAGAGCGCAAGGGCACCCCTCGCACCCCGGAGGTAGATAGGCGAGAGGCGACAGACACATAAAACACTGCCCAGCCACTGTTCCCGTTTTGGTTTCTGAAAGAGGTGGTGAACGCCATGGACCCAACCGTGTATAAACCAGAAGAGGACGTCAACCGAGTGGCTTGCCTGGATGCGTTTCTCCAGGTATGGGAGTGCCCTAGTTCTGGAGATGGTATGCATATGACGGAAGTAAGCACCCCCCTTCACCCCTACCGGCTGAGGACACACCCGCCTCCTACGTAACAGCTAGGAGAAGTCAATGGCAACACCATCAACTAGGAACATGCTGCGAAAGATATTTGATCGCCATCCGAGGTCTGGTGTCTAAACAGAAGCAATTGACACCCGAAGTGCCCCTTCAATACAGCAGTGTAGGCTATCGCACTTCACTATGAAAGGGCATATCAACCCGCTCTCAATAACCCGCCCAATCGTTTTCACGCTGGAACGAATCCTTCGGACGTAATGTAACCCCATAACTTTCATTAACATTGTGCTTCCTCCAACCAGCGTGCAGGGAAGATGGAGATGCCAAGTATAGTTGTCATATCGTTTACGGACGCGAGAGGCCTGGCTTAGTTCAGCTTGTGAGACGGCCAGAGCAGGCATCGCCCATTGAGGCAAAACAGCAGGGCAAAGGTTGAGAAAAAAACAAAGAGTTCGCCTGTCTGTCATATGATTCTTGCTAATCAAAGAATATCTTGAGGGGTTCTGAGTTGTTGCTTGGCCCACCTTGTAGGCCCGGGCGATTTCTGGCTATGCTCTATGGCACACTCCACAACCAAGAGGACGCCGAATCAAACGAGATATCTACATACGTGATGACGGCGACTCCAACACCATTATTTTCGGCACCGTCTCGGCACCGCCACTGACAGTTGTGCTTTTGTTGCAGAGCAATCGAGCTTTGAAATTCGGCCCAGGTTGTGCGGTATCTTACGCAACCTACGGTGTGTCCCAGGCGTCATCCGGAACGAGCGGTGATCCCGACGAGCGAGAACAACAACCTGTTCTAGGCATCGGCCTGTCGTGATGCGATACATCATCCGATAACACGACCAGAGTATCGACGAGACGTGTTACGGCCGGGACCAGGGTTCAGTCCGAAAAACCACTGTATAGCACCAACCTTGATGATCTCTGTTCTGAGGGGGACACGTTTTCCGATGGTACTGTAGTGCCCAACACACGGTTTGTAAGCAACTGGCGGTGTTGTTTCGGTAGTGGCCGGAGCTACTGCTGTTTCGTTGGTCTGCAGTAACATGTCAATCAATTCTCGTGAACAATTGGGGGATACATACACCGTCTCACTGACCCCACTCCACCCCACCCTAAAACAAATAACAGCGCTTCTCCGGCGGCGGTGGCTCCGGCTCCGACTCAAGCAACGGTTTCACCCAGCGGCTGACACCGGGAAACAACGCCTCTTTCACACCAACAACTCCGAGAAGTTCCGCTCGAAACGGCACTCCCAGTGGCGTTAGGGATGATGGGGCGCTGGCCGTGGGCGAAGAAGGAAGTGACGGCGGCGACCTTCGGGCCATGACCAGCGGTATCGCCGCGGGGGACAGCGGCGGCGACGGCAGCGGCGGCGGAGGCATCGATAGCGGTAGCGGTAGCGTTAGCCGTGGCGGTGTCGGAGTGGCTGGCTCTCCAGGGATTGCTGGGAGCCGAGATGCGACCGCAGCAGCAGCAGCAGCAGAAGCGGCTGCCGCGGCGGCCGCAGTTGCGGCAGCAGCGCAGGCCGAGATCTTGAAAGTGCTGGACTTCTTGTTTTGCTCGGATCGTCCGTTGGTGGAAAGCACCATCCAGGCAAGAAGGCAACACTTACCACGGGAAACGTGGGACTAGAATACAAGCACAGAGCGAAAGACGTGCGAAAATTGCGCCAACTTCAGGTAAAAGCATGAAGGACAACAGTTAAAGAGAGTCGTGCTCTTTGAAACTTAGAATGGCACTGTACGATCCCTTGAACAACCACTCGTGTGGACAATGCTTCCGCCCGAGGTATTTACTGTTTTGGCCTGCGGGTTGTGTTCTGGTGCACAATTCCGACACAGGTGCTGGATAAGTCTCGAGTGGTGAAGGTGGTGGCGAGAAATACGGGCAGAAGCGTGTGGCTCGTTCAAGGAAGCCGGGGGGCTCCGTACCTGTGCCTCAGGGAGTACTGCTCCTGCAGGTGATGCTCTTCTCAATGTACTCCAGGCGGACCGCGGGTGATTCTTTCCATTCCCGGCAAAGACCGGAGGACATACCCTGGTGTATTTTTTGTGAAATGGTATTACGACGAGCCTTTTGCAGTGTTTCGTTTCCGAAGCGTAGGAGCTATGCCCGCGCGGGATCGACAGAATCTGTCTTGTGGTAGACATATCGCCACTGTTTTCCTGGAGTCGCTGAACTGCTGACTCCGTGACTACCGCTCGTTGTTGTTGGACGAACTTTTGGTACGTCCATAATAAAACATGAACTTGGTTGTTTCTGGTGAAGCAGTTCGTTTCTTGTTGGCAAGGCATGCAGGGGGGGAAAGCGGGGGGCGGGGCGTACTCATTTGTTGCTTGCCGTAGTCATTTGACCATTGACCACGCATCCCTACAAAGCCGGGACGGAGCACACCGGGTTCTCACCGGACCAGACTCTCACATCACCAAGCGCGAAGCGCCGTGAGATATTCGGCGAGTCGCATGAAGGGTGCGCTGCATCCTGGTAAGGGTGTTCGGCCTCTTGTGCTTACTTCCTTGCGTACGGATGACAGCTGCGTATGACTTGATTTATTTTCTGGTGCTTTCACTTCCAGAGACAGTTGTAAGCCTTGTGTCACTGCCTCGAGGGTGCTTGACCAATTTAACACAACGTGGTGCGATCATCCCCCTAGTGCGGAGTGAGGCATCTCCACCCCGCACAACATGATCTACTCGACCACCATTATGGTTACCGCCAAAAAAGAAGCAGAGGTAAAAAAAAACCGGTAACCTGGTTGCCGAGTTTACGAAGTGACTTGGCTTGTTTTACAACGTCGTTGCCAAGCGACGAAAACCCAATCCCGATGGCAAACACCGGGGGGGGCGGCTTGTTTTACAACGTCGTTGCCAAGCGACGAAAACCCAACCCCGATGGCAAACACCGGGGGGGGCGGCTTGTTTTGCAACGTCGTTGCCAAGCGACGAAAACCCGACCCCGATGGCAAACACCGGGGGCGGCGGCTTGTTTTACAACGTCGCTGCCAAGCGACGGAAACCCAATCCCGATGACAAACACCGAGGGGGCGAAGGAGTGGAGAGGGGGAATGCGTATGGGGACGTTTCATCTGCCTCAGAGAACACTGGCACATACCGACTGGCGAATGAGGGAAGAGTGGTCTTTGTCGGACGTCCGTCAAACGCCCTCTGACATACGTTTCGCTGCCTGTCCTTGACTCCACCGTCAGCGCCATCCTTGGCGCAGTACATCCCCCCGTCGCCTGCTCATCTTCTCTCTCTCTCTCTCTCTCTCTCGCTCTCTCTCTCTCTTATTTGTGTGTGTCTCCACTTGCCCGCGACGGCTTGGTTGCCGCGGTGCGCTGTCGTCGTTACGGAAATTCCTGGACCCTTCGTTCTCCGTGATTCCGGGGACAATTGACCGAACCGAACCGAACCGGAACAACGCACGATGTCACGTCGAAGCAGGAGTTTTCAAGAGCTTGTCAGAAGGGGCGCGCCGCATCCCGTGCTGGTGAGTGTACGGGGCACGAGGAAAAACAATAGGAGAGATGGAGGGGGGTGTGCTGGGTGGAGTTCAGTGCTCGAGGCTTTAGCTACTACTGCATACGGGAGGCCCTTTCCTACGCCGCTTTTGACGGTCGTGTTTGATTTGACGGTCGGTTGAGGTGCTTCTTCTTGGTCCAGCTGAGCAGCATCATTGATCGCAGATGAAGTTTGGTTGGAGTCGTGTGGACAGGTCGTCTCGTCCATTCAGTGCTTGGTCGTGGTGAGAGGACTTGCTACAGTACCACGCCGTCTGTTGATGCCTGCTGCTGCTGCTGCTGCTGCTGCTGCTGCTGCTGCTGCTGCTGCTGCTGCTGCTGCTGCTGCTGCCGAGGTGGAGGCCCTCCAGAGCTCGTCCTCAGAACCTCACAAACCAAACGATCCGGCTGTTTTCAAACCAAACGATCCGGCTGTTTTGTCCTTTGACTTACGTTCCGCACAGTGTCATATTTCAACCCCCTATCACCCCCCCCCACGCTCGCTATTCGTTCGCGTGCTTCTCGCTTACGCGTGGCCACAAAATGTTGTTCATGTGGTGATTTTTTCTGGGCGCACGCATCTGCGGTCCAGTGTAAGCATTTGTTGGCCGTACGCCTGGCACCCGCGTTGGGACTGTCGATATCGGAACAGGTGGACGACGACAAGTTGGCTATGCGAATATCCTCCTGCGATTACGGTGGTTGAGAGACTTGTGCTGGGAATTTGGGGATCGTTCGGCGGATGTGTGGGTATTGATGTGGGCTATGTTATCATTTAATATTGAATCAAGTACTGTTTCCGCGTTTGGTCTGCAAGTTTGGTAGGGTGTTCCAGTTGTTTGCTGGATGTCGTTGTACACGTAAGATTTTCACAAGACCCCCCGCTTCCAGTGACTATCATTCCGGCTATCTAGAAACTGTTCTGTGGATTCGGTGCGTTGTTGCACCGTCGTGCCTAAACCTTGCGAGGAGCCGAGCTGTGTAGTCCAAGCGATGGTGCTCGTGTGGGAGGTTCGGTAGAGTTGCGAGATATCGGACAGTGCTTCTCGGTGCGTTTGAGTGTTGACGCTGGGGTTGTGTGAGTTGTGAGCGCCACGGTTTGTGTCTAGGATGCGGGCAAGTCTGTAGAACGTATCGTTTGATGATTTCGGTGACGATAACTTGTGCCTCTTTTCTGCATCCGAGTTTCTGATCTTAGACTCGATGGGTATTCTCGTGCTTGTGCATCGAGATTCTTGTGCGAAACGCCTGCGCAGACAATTGCTTTGCCCCGTCTGTGTCGACAAGCCCGTGCTTTTGCACTTGTCAAACTCTTTTCTTGAGCTGTGGGTGGAAACCTGGATGTGCACACTGAGAATGAAGGCACACAGACGGTTCGATCGTCCGTGTTCGCTGGTGACAAAAGGTGGCCCGTGTACTGACTGTTTTACTCGTGTACCCCTTTTTGCCATTGGACCGTGAAACCATCTCTTCGCCGACACTATGCCGGTAGCGCGAAGTGCTAGCTACAGATCTCGCCTAGGGGGCAAACGGAAGACAACATTTTTGTGCCCGTCAAAGCTTCAGAATGTGTTGCCTGCGCAGCTTTAACGTGTTCTTATCGGGGGGAAGATATCCAGGCTAGACTAACGAGAAGAACACGGGGTTGATATCCGGGCAGGACAACCCGAACCAGCCAAAGGTCCGTGTCGATCCTACTACGTACAGAACATTTCCTCTGTTTCACTACGCGCCCGCGATGGCCTCTCCAATGCTTCAACGCAGTACATGCAGCACACGTTTGTTTGCCGTCGTTTTGTCATTGAAGAGGCATACCAACGAGTGACTAGAAACGCTTGTTGCCGCAAAGAGAATAACAGCACCGCGGGGCGAATTGCCCTAGAGGCAACTTGAGGAGTAATTGCCAGCCCGCTGACTGGACATCAACAAGAACCCCCCTTAGCACGCCGTAGACCTGGGTAAGGTTAGGTTGTAAGGTTGTGCCCTTCCGTCATGTCATCGCCCGGCTTCCGAAACTATCATCCCTTCGTTCGAAAGTGAGAGACGCGTCAGCGGTGCTACAGCAGCTGGTATACGTTTAGCAGTCTGGTATGTATGCGTTTGGCTCACAATCAGGACACACATGCGAGCCCGATATTCTTGGGCGTGGAGTCACCGGGAAACACGCTACTGCTGCCGGGCGGCTCGTACCATGCCCCCTTAAAACAAAGGAGGCGTCGCTTATGTTCAAATGGAATGGCGTCGTCAGAGGAAAGGACAACTTGGAGCTTGCCATTCCAAACACACTTTTTTGCTATTCTAGGCAGCGGCCACTGCACTCAGCTGGGGTCGTTCACGCTCTCTGGTCGTGTCCCTTGGGCGCCACACGTTTTGTATTCAGCTGTTAAACCCGCAAGACAACATCATCGAGAAAACGTTTGTTCTCTTCTCAGGGTGCGTCATCGCGTCGTACGAGTCGCGATACATATCGAGGTTCAAAATGAAATGTACAGGTGCCGTCTGCAAACATGGGCGTCAATCAAACCTACTGTAAGCTCCTGGGGTCAAACCAGACTTATGAGCATGTTTTACGAAAAAGGTGGGAAATTTTTGCTTTGGCCTCATCACACAAGCCGGACAGCACGATTCAAAATTGATTTATGAAAGTAGAGGGAGTTTTGGATCCCTATCCAGTACGCTAACCCTAACCCCATTACTACTAAGACCAAGCTATATATCTCCTACTACTAAGACCAAGCTATATATCTCCTACTACTAAGACCAAGCTACACATCTTTGCGAAGGCTACTGGACGGCACCCTCCTGCCGATAGCGAACGCCTTTTACGACTTACGCTTTGATGGTGACGCCCGCTGTCCACGACACCTTTGGATCGCCCTCAAGGCATGCAAGACAACACCCCACCCCGGTGATTTCCACTCGGCCTGCCCTTGGGCGAGACTCAAAACCACACCATAATTCAAGCCATCAGACCGATCGTCTGATGGCACGGTATGCTGTGGTGTGGTATGGTATGGTATGGTATGGGTGTTGCGCCCCATGTGAGGGTGGGCCAAATTCCATCCCGCCCCTAACACAATCATTCAAGGACGGCAGCCCGACAATTACGGCAATGCCACAGACAAAGATAGGATCTCGGCAACCAAAACAGTGCCACCAACCCTCGCCGATCCCGGCGACGGTGGGGACTTAACCGCCCTGGCTCGCAAAACAACGTCCGATGGTAAGACTTGAGTTCCTATGTTTTTACTTAAGGTCGCACCCAGAATCCCCACACACTCCTCGCCCTCCTGGCGGAGAAAGATCACCATTGCTGCAGCTCGCTGGACACCCCTCACAGAGATCCAGGCTATGGAGGAGGAAAGCAACAGTTCATGCTAGTCGACGAAAGCGCCGCGTCTCGGCCTTTCGGTCAGGTAGGGAGGCCCAGGCGTGGCAAAACTCGATACGATGTACTCCCCGGGTGAGGTTCGACTCATCCACCTCACCCATGCTAGCGCAAAGGTGTACAGGTACACCCCACACCACAGTGCGAACGATCACCACGCGAGCTTCACAAAAGCAACACATACACAACTCCAACTCTTCCGGACAAACCACATCCACATCCGGCGAGAGGGGACAGTTACGCGAAACGGGACCCCTTCTGGTTCAACTGTTACCCCGCCTTACTTGCTCGTGCAGCTGAATAAAAACAAAAAAAACAATGCCACCTAAGAAGCTCCACTATCGTACCAAAAGAACATCTCATTCATCACAGGAGGGACAGAGGGGTCCTGGAGCTTGCTCTCAATCGTCCCCCCAAGACCCCGCGAAGGTGGCCGACGCCACGGATGGCCACGCCGGTAGCGCCTCCTCATTGACACCACGGGCCCCCCTTGTCGCAGGAGACGCCGACGAGGCATTTTTATCTTCGGTTTCCTGGTGATGGCTGCGCCATCGACGCCCGCCCCACGCGATGCTGCCCAAAGATCCCTCTGACGAGCCCCTCGTGGCAGCGTTGCCATATTCATCGCCGCCGCTGTTGCCCGTGCTGTTGTTGCTGCTGTGGCTGCTGTGGCTGGTGGCGGTGCGACCGCCGTTGCTGTTCGTCGGGTGCAGGGAGGGCCACGCGGCATCTGCCCCGAGTGCCATGTCGTGCAAGTCATCGCTCCCGCTGCCGCCACTGCTGCTGCCTCTTTGAGCCTGATCATCCTGTGTCTGTGTGGGTCGCCGGCTGGGCCACGCGACATCCGCCCCAAACGCCGCGGTGTGCATGCTCGCAACGGAGCCTTGGATGCCTCCACCGCTGCCCCCCCCCTTGTTTCTCGCGACACCGGAAATAACAGACGACACGTCACCACCAGAATCGCACGACAAGTTGCCGTCGTCCTCGACCGCTATCACACCAGTCTTGTCGCCAGCCGCCCTGATCTCCGCTACTATGCCCTCGTCAGGGATTGCGCCGGAGCCCTGCATGTCCTCCACGAGCGCGGCCGCGCGGCCCCACTCCCCCGCCCCCGCGCACGCCTTCAGGGCGACGTTGTACGCCGCCGACCCGGGAGCAACGCCTCCCTTCCGCATATTTCCGAGACAGATGAGCGCGCTCTTCCATCCCTGGTCACAGGCGACGGCCATACAATGGTTGTCACACAAGCAGGGGCAGAGTGCTGGGCAGGGTTGGAGAGGACTTCCGGGAGGCAACTGAGAGCGCACGGCATCCGAGTCCTTAGAGGGCATCGAGGCGATGGAACCTTGTTCCACGAAACGTAGGGGTCTTGAAAGGTGAAAAGTTGGTGGTGATCATTATATTTCATGTTCATTGTTTGCAGGTTCAGATGTTTTGAACGAACTCGCTACCCAAAATCTCAAGGGGGACATAAATGTTGTGTGCATGAACACCAGAACGTAGGCGGTGTGCCAATTGTATTTGGTTTTATATCCCCTCGCACGTTGGACGTTGTCGTCGACACGCATCGGACGTTCGGCCCACAAAAAATGACCATGACGTCATACAAAAACGAACGCCACCCGGTCGTCAGAATTTCTAGCCACGCTCTATGTATAATAGCTGCACAACCGTAACGAGCCACAAAGGCCGGTTAGCGCCGAGAGCCGGCCCGTCGTGCACAAAAAATACGATATTATTTGTTATCGTCGAAATCATACGCGCGGAACGAATCGCTGTGGCAATGGGAGAACACGAAGTCAGACCGAGAGGTGGAGCCAGCGTATGCGCATCTCTTGCTCCACAGCCATGAGGTGCACTAAAATATCATAGTCCCTTCTTCCGTCGGGATGCGAGCGGATCGGGTACGAGCTAATTGTTTTCTTTCTTGCGCCGCTGCCGCTGACTCTTCGGTCCGTACGGCGTCATGTGGGAGGCCGGCCTTTAGAGCACTTGGCAAATCTCGACTTGGTTGCCGACGTCAGATACAGATCAACTACTGAAGATAAAAAACGTGAACCACAGAATCGTATCTACTGTTTGCTAGACCTGGTCAAGTTTGTCGTAGGACTACGACGCGGGCGAAAAATAGAAAACATCAGTGGACCCCATGAGATGATACACCAGGCAGGCTCAAAGTCTTCCGTCCAAAGAAGACCGGAGCACTCTCTAGGGGGTGATATCTACCGTAGACCAACTACATAGAAGTACAGCGAATCGTACGCACCTTGTCGGCGCACTTCTGCACCTCCGCGGCCCGCCTTAGCTCCATCGCCGCTGTCGGCCGCCTGGCATCAACGCCGTCCCTCTTCCTCCTGTCTACGGTCGATGCGAGCGAGAGGCCTCCCATACACCGTCGCCCACCAACCTGCTGAACGTCCACCTTGGCCATGTCAAGAGATTTCAAGGAATGTCAAGGAATGCTAAGGGATATCATGTAATGACAAGGCAGAGAGAATAGAAGAGGTCCTTGCTTTGGCCGGTTCACCTTAGTGCCGGTACAACGCCGGTCATATCTCTGGGCACAATCCGGTCAACCACAACGCACAACTGGTACCTCGACTGCTGGATGCGAACAGGGCACAGTAGTGCCATACACAGATTGATGAGCCGCATCAACTAACGTGTGCCATGCATTGATTGCTGAGCCATCCGTCGCCGTCGCCTACAGTACACTGCTGTGAGGCTGACGGACGGAAAATACGCCAGGTCTTCCGTCGAGGGCAGGGGTACCGCAATAGTAGTAGTACGTCAAGCATCATCGCTCGCACACGGCACCTCGCTCGTCCATCAACAGCGGTCTATGCAAATGCTACGTAGGCATAAATTACCAGAAGTGACATGACACAAGATACCACACACCCCTGGACAATGAATACAACGTTTTAGACCGTTAGGTTGACGTAGTTTATTTTTTCTTTTCGTTGGGTGCATTTGTAATCCGCCAATTAGTTTTTTTTATTTTTTCTTTGAAAGGTTAGTACCGCCCCCTTGGGTGGGGCAGTTGGCTTGTGACCAAGGAAGGCGTGCGCGTCAGTTGGACCAGTACGGACAGCAGAAGGTGCTGAGCGGAGACCGAACAGGTTTTTCAATGTGAAGACAACAACAACAATCTGCCACCACAGACCATCAAAGACGAAGAGGACTGCCACATCACGTGAGTACATTTGTCGGAACTCTCTCAACGCACGGACGGCTCCGACGCCGCCGCTATTCTGGGCGCGGCCATTACGTTTTCTGTATACATAGCAGTGCGCATACGAACTGAGCCAATGTATGAAATGCGGTCCTGGGGGTGTGGTGTCTCATGTCACGTCAACAACGGCAGCACGGCAGCTGCATTGGTTGATCGATTGTGTGACGGCTGACTTGGTGCAACTTGAAGGTTTTTGGTTGCTGCCTTATTTTCATTTCGGATGAAAACCCGAAGAGCTATTATAGCTACAATACTTCTGCTTCCTCATTTCTTCGAGAGCCTCACGCATGAGATGCGTCATGGATCCCCGTCCATCGAGACCCTCATTCTGCCCTGCCACACCTCTCTCTCAACCCAAACTACGTACCCACGTCTCCCGCTGCCCCATGTCATCGGCATGTGTGGATGCTGCTGTTGTATCTGCATGATGTAGCGAATCCATCACCGATATATATTTCAGAGTTCAGAATCGAGAGCGAATCTTCCCGAGGGATGTCGGTGAAGCACAAACAGCCAATACTCGGGGAGCACGAGCATAGCATTGTAGAATCGGGGCAACGGCCTCCGTCACATTGAGGCTCCACCCCCCCCCCCAACAAGGTCACAGGACTAACAGGCACCATCAGCCCTTACAGACTGGCGGCGCACCTGAACAGATCGATGACAAGGCAGAACATGAAAACTTTCGTTCACACACATCCAGAGGCAGCTACCAGTTTTTTAGCTTTCTCTCTCTCTCTCTTCCTCTCTCTCTTACCGTCCCGAAACGCACCACCTCACGAATGGCATGATGGGGAAGTCTCATGGCTGTCGAGGTAGAGACGGCGTACGCGTGGTAAATTGCCTGCTGCTGCGTGCCAGCCCCTCTCTCGATGTACAGCTGTGTGCTGCTCGCTCGGGGCCGGCGGGGCTGGTTGGGGTTGGGGGGGCCGGCGCAAGAAATATCCTATAGATGGGGGCACCGTGAATCATCGAAATGTCGAGGGCGGGTGGAGCGAACGAGACGGAAGACAGCGTGGACAGCGCAGCGACCAACGAACCACGCACGCCGGTTTGTGTCACCAGAGGAAAGAGGGGAAGCCTCCGCAGTAACGAGCAGCGAGGATCGACCCGGAGAGTTGCCGGTTGCGACTGAGCATAGAAGAAAGCAAGAGATACCAGGTGCAAGGGGCAAGCAGGGACAGCAGGGAAGGAAGTGTGTGACTGGTTGGCGGAAATTGCTGCCGCAGCAAGGAGCAGCAGCAGATTTTACCGTGGCTCTGGCGAGATAAACGGAAGACTGCTTGCTTGGCGCCATTGGAGTGGACGGTGAGCCTGTTGGGCGCTTCGACTTGACAGGAGCAGCAGCAGTAGTGCAGGTGCTCCGGGCCAGAGCAGATGCTGTGTCTGTGCTCCTCCACGCACGCCGCATCCAAGCAAGAACGGTGAAAGCAACAATCGCCACGCCCAAGTGCTGGATACGGGCAGCTATGTGTCTGCGCAGCAGCAGCACATATTGTTGCTTCGTTGTTGGCATGACTGCTGTACTGTAGCCCTGAGCTGATAGCCCTTGCGTCCGACGCGTCACTAACTTCGAAGCGTTGTTGTCGTTGTCGAAAAAGTTCCCAAACACCGCAAAACCGTCTGGAAATTGCAATGGAAATGGGATCACGGAGGGTTTGATTTGGCACACGCGGCGGTTGTGTTGCATCCAGCCGTAGCCGCGCCGGCAGCTTCACAGCTGGGATGTGCTTTCCCCACGAATCCCCATCCTCATGCAGTGCAAAGACGCCCTTGCAGCGATGACACAATCAAGGTTTTATTGAGCCATCACCTCTGAGAGCAGTTTTTCGTTTATTTCAAATGTCGGGATTCTGCTGTACGTGCGGCGTGTGCGCCACGTTTTTGCCGCCCCCACGTTGGGTATTGTATTACGGGCGTCTAGCCCACCCTAGCCAATCTCCGACCGCTTGCCGTGTGTGCCCCCCATCCCTCTGTGGCACGCCATCCCGTCCCTTTGCGTTTGCCGCGCGGTGTTCGTCCCCTGTCCCTACCTTTGAGTTTCTCTAGCCGATGATGCGGGTGGATTTTATTTACCTCTCACGACATACAAAGGCAGTGGCACACCTCAATTCCCTGCTTGCTGCGGAGCAAACCCTCACAAGTACAAAGTCACCGGTGTCTTTTTTCGTCACTTTTGTGACGAACGCTCTCTCTCTTTTCGCAGACCGACAGAGAGGGTTATCGTTTTTTCCCATCCGGGTGATATACCCCCTACACCACCCTGGCATTCCCGCTTGCATCCTACTGTAGCGCAGCGTTGGGGCCCAGTGTCGTGGTTTTTGGAGAACGAACCTGGTGTCATCCGTCTGGAGAGAGGTCACTTTTTCGCGTGTGCGGCGCATGACGCTCTACCCACAGCACGAAATGGCGGTTGTGTCGTACATTGTACATTCATCCGTGACACGCTACTGCTGTGCTTCATATTTTGCAAATGCTGCTGCCAAACCTACAGCGCTCAATGCTCGAGAATATCGTTGTCGGATTGGAGGCGTGTCTCCCTCCCGTCTACATCTACGTGTATGTCATTGAGTTTGCGGTGGATCTCGTTCCGGTTCACATGTACGTTAATCACAAACCATAAAATGAGATAAGACTCTTTTCTCAGGTAGGATGGATTTTTCAGGTCATATTTCGAAAAATAAACAAATAAAATAAAGTGAAAGGAGGCGTGTCGGCTGAGCATGCTTAACACGTTGATGACAGAAAATAAGTTGGCTGTGTTTTTCTTCTCAAAAACCAATATCAAAACCGAAAGACACTATGAACTCGTTGCTCATCTCTTAGTCTCGTTTCTTCAAGGTAGAGTGGATTCGTTGGGTCTTATGCATACAAAGAAAATACTAAGGAAACAAAAAACCTTGTCAACGCCAACACTACCCCACCAAAATTCGATAAAACTGTCGGGTTTGGTTTGCGTATGTACGACAGTGGTGCATGTCCGTCCGCTTCTGCCGGGTGTTGGCGCATTCCACCGACAGAAAAAAAATGCCCCTGGCAACAACCAGGAGGACATCCTGGCAGTGAAGGCCCTAGGTCAAAGAGGCTCGAAGCGTACGAGCTTGGCCAATAGAGACAGGTGCTCGGTGAAGAATAATAAATACACGGTCGCTGTTTGGCTAGCCTTAGGAGTCGACCACAGCCACGTGTGCTCAGTTCATTAAGCATTCGTACACCCAACCCAATGCATATGAAGTCACGGACTGTTGGGGTACCTCTCAAAGGAAATTGTGCTGGTTGAAACGAGCCCCGACCAAAGCAAGAGCTTTTCCCCCTATCCAAGTGGTATGATAACGCCCTTGGTACATTGTACGAAGGGTGGGTCATGAATACAAGATCAAGATGAAGATACGAAAACGTCCTGGGTGATTGATTCTGGGTGATGCCCATGTACACCGAAAGGCAAGAGTTGATGGAACGAGCACTCACCCGCCCCACGTACATGCCCACAATTTTTCTCCCACTGCTTGAAGTCGATCGTTACTTCTGGTGCGCGCGACGTCAGGCCTGGCGTTGTCTTGGCTTGGTGAGCGGTGACTGGAAGAAGTTGACAGCAATTTATTCTTCTGGTTGCAGCGGGACTTGTGGACGCCGAAATCAACGACCGAGCTCTCGGGAGGCCGCGAGATGTCTACCGTCAGCGATCTCGACGAACAGGTGCGGTGAATTGAATCCACAGAGCGCCTGTCGCTGCCGGTTAGGCTCCGAAGTTATCGATCAGCGTGTTGGCCGTCGCGGGTGTATTGGCTGTACGTGCTTCGGCCCTATCAGCAGTGTTGAAGGAGTGGTTTTGGCCGATGTTCTTCCTAGATAGACACCAAGGGCGACGCGATGTTGACCGTTGGCGAACTCAACCGGAGGATCGAGGGAATATGTGTTATGCATACAGTAAGCCGTTACAAGGCGTTTGGGGGTTAGACCCTGCCACATGCCCTTGTTTCAATAGCCTACCGCAGCACCTACGATGTTGATATACGGTATGCCATGTGTTGCGATTTGCTGTTGCTGTCGCCTGCTGTTGCTGCTGGCGGTGTTGGTGTTTCTCTTGCGAATCAGCTCATCATCGCAATCTCATCAAGGAAGAACCTAGCCCGTCATTTCCAGCAAATCAAAGGCAGGTTAGCGGCCCAAAGTGGAAAGAAGAGTAGCTTCTGCTTGCTGCCTGCAGCGCTTCTGTGCTGTCGACTCAAGCACGGGCTTGACGAATCGAACCCGAAGGTAGCTATAGCAGGCCAAGAGCGGACAATATTGCAGCCGTTGTTATGTTTCTTTAAGGTAGACCATTCTCGACCGGTGTGTGGGTTGACACCCCTTTTCTTGCCGCCGGCTGTGTCGACACCCCGCGCCGAATGACACCGCGCCTAACCGCTGCCACGATCAAGCCGACCCCTTGGCTGTAACCCTGGGTCAACTAGCACGTCGATTGACACAGCAGCTGCTTGGAATATTGTTTTTTCGTGATAAGGCCGTTGACTCGTCAAGCATTGAGGTTTGGTGCTTTCGGCGGGGGGCACGGCTCGCCGAAGGGAAGGGTACCATTAGGTGGGGGCTGGCGGTGGGAATAACTGTGCTGATGTATCTCACTCTCTCTCTCTCTCTCTCTCTCTCTCGCTCTCTCTCTCTCTCTCGACGGTGTGATGGTCACCGTCCCGTCTGAAGGCTCGTTTGGGTGGAGAAGTCAGTCTTTCTGTCCAAGATGTTCTGACATTACAACACATGACGTTTTGATGGCCTTTTCCTTGACCTCTCTCTGTTTCTCTCTCTCAATCTCTCTCTCTCTGGCCGTGTGTGCTGGTGCTGTAGATCGAGCGTCTGAAGCGATGCGAGTACCTGAAGGAGAGCGAGGTGAAACAGCTCTGTCAAAAGGCCAGAGAAATCTTGGTCGACGAGAGCAACGTGCAGAGGGTCGATGCACCTGTCACAGTGAGTATACAGTACAGTACAGTAGCCGGTAGCCCCGGTGGTCTTGCGGGTAGCCTCGCAGCCTGCTAAGGGCCAGGTCATGGGTTCGAGTCCCGACAGAGTGAGTTTTTCCTCGCTAATTAAATCCGGGTCTCCGTTGGAAGCGACGCGCTGCAAAGTTCGTTGTTGGTAAACTTGAGAGACTTCATAAGTCGCGAGGGAAGGGATTGCTGTACCCTTCTTGCGATAAAAATATCTCAGGCAGGAACCGCAGGAAGGGGTCCAACCCCCCCCTCCTATGTGGCCCCGGTTGGGTCGTGTAGCTGGTAGGAGTGGAGGATAGGGGCCAGAGGGGCAGACGACAGAGTCCAATGATGGGTGACAAAAAGAAAAAAGTAGTGTCAATGAGAGAGGGTCGAAGAGCCTGTCATTGTGGGTACACCACATGCAGTGTACAAGTACAGAATAGTAGAGTCAAAGAATCAGATGGTCGATGCACCTGTCACATTGAGTATTTAGCATACAAAAAAACGACAGTTTTTCTCGCCTAGTACGAAGCGTTTTAGCGTTGACGGGTGATCATCGTACGACTGCTCTCATGTGATGCGGAGAACCTGCGAGAAGCGTATGTGTACATTAGACATCCTTATAAAATATGGAAGCAACGAACGGGCGACAATACGAGAGTACGTCGCAAACGTCCACACGGTCACGCTCACGATGTATCTGGTGGATCGTCGCATGCTCTTGTTGCTCACCTTGCTGAGTCCAAATATACAGTGTGTGCGTCACTGTAGGCATGCTGAGATGTCGGCTGTTAATGCTGACCATTTCCGGACTCCTCCCGCTGCCACAGTACTGCCTCATCATCCGTTGTTTTTTTCACAAGCTGCCAATGTCACCACTATCCACCATGCCCACGGATGATAATGCGTCCAGGACGAAAAAGAGAAGAATTCGAAGTGGTCCTGGTGTCTGCCCGCGCACATGAGAGGAGCGAGTGCAGGAAGACGTAGTCCATCGCTACTATCCCTATCCAAAGAATCCATGTGAAAATGCGGTGAACCACAAAAGCGTTTTTTGCTGGCCTTGCCTTCCGCAGATATGCGGGGATATCCATGGTCAGTTTTACGATCTAGTGGAGCTGTTCAAGGTAGGGGGCGAGTGTCCAGACAAGAACTACCTGTTCCTGGGGGACTTCGTGGACAGGGGTTACTACAGCGTCGAGACCTTTCTCTTGCTGCTCGCGCTGAAGGTGCGGTAGTTTCCTCTTCCTGTGTGCGAGGTTAGGTTAGGTTTAAGCCGCGAAACCCTTAACCTAACGCTAACCTACCGCTAGCCCTCAGCGTGAAAGAGCGTGAGGACCGTTTGTTGCTCACGTCGAGGGCGGGCGGCAGCACGGGAGGACCGTTGTAGCACATTTTTGTTTTTCTAATGAGCGGGTTTGACCGCGTTTTGTTTGTGTTCAGGTGCGATACCCGGATCGGATCACGCTGATTCGAGGCAATCACGAATCGAGGCAGATCACACAAGTCTACGGCTTCTATGATGAGTGTCTGCGGAAGGTGACTACAACATACATACCACATGATTTGAGCGTCCTTTTCTGTTGTTTTGCTTAATTTCGGTCCATGCCACCCTCGGTAAAAGTGTGGGGCTGTGCGGTATCAAATGCGTATGTGGTGCTCGTGTGGGGCTACAGCGTCCGTGGGGTTTCATGTGCATAGAGCAGCTGTTCGGACGTAGTAGCCGTAAGGTTTGGTCGGCAGGGCCTTTTCTCACCGCTCTTCATTTACGACGACATTTCGCGTCATTGTTTTTGTTTGCGCGCAAACCGCTTCCCAATATCGCGACGTGAGACTCGGAGTCCTGACGATGATCTAGCGTAGGGTAGCGAGCTGCCTGTAGGCCAAGCTATGTTGTGTGATAATCGATTCTTTCGAGTGCTTCAAGTCGCACGCTCCTCCACGGACATGGTATTCAATATGCTGCTATCTCTCGAAATCAATCCAGTTTCTGTCTCATCTAACGATTCCGATTCCACCGGTTGGAAGTAATATTGCGCTCGGTCGAATCGGACAATCGGACTTTTGCTCGTTGACTAGTGCTCCGTTTGTCCAAGGTGTCTTACGCTCGCTCTCGTTTCGATGCGATACTGCGTCGGTGACCCTTTAAAACCGTTAAACTTGCCATCATCAGTACGGGTCGGTGAACGTGTGGAGGTATTGCACCGACATCTTCGACTACCTCAGCCTGTCCGCCATCATCGATGACAAGATATTTTGCGTTCATGGGGGCCTCAGCCCTAGCATCAACACATTGGATCAGGCGAGTTTATTGTTTTTTTTTCCCTTGTTCCTTGTCTGCAAGAATGTGATACAGGTGTTACAGTTGCAGCCAAGTGATGGATTAGAGTGGTGTACGCAACAGGGCCAAGCGAGAGTCTTGTGGATGTGACTGGTACGGTACACCAAGCCATGATGTGCGTGGTGTCTCTGATACACCGGATCATCCCAATAGCCCTAACCCTTAGTTGATGGCGAGCGTCTTGTAGGCGTGACTGCCTTGTCACCCCACACTAAGAGGTGCTTGGTGTTCCTAATACACCGGACAACGCCGCATGTGACCCTTCAGGCCTGAGGCTGCATTAGTCGGCCTCAGGTGAGACTTTTGAAATTTACGGAAGACCTGACAACGAGCATACAGACGACCCGGTCGACCTCGACTTCCGGGTTGGTTGCTCCCGAATTTCGCTGTTCAACTAGCTGTGTTGTTTCCTTGAGCACGCTTTCAAACTGGCTTGGTTTTGCTTACGAGGGCAATGCATGCTATCCTTCTTGAACACCCCCCCACGCTTTTGGTTGCACAGATCCGAGTGTTGGACCGGAAGCAGGAGGTACCGCACGACGGGGCGATGTGTGACTTGCTGTGGTCGGACCCGGAGGAAATCGACGGGTGGGGGCTTAGCCCGAGAGGTGCCGGCTACCTCTTCGGCGGGGACGTTGTGGATAAGTTCAACGAGACCAACGACTTGCAGCTCATCGCGAGGGCGCATCAGGTGATTGTTGTCGTTGCTGCTGCTGCTCTGATGTTGTTGTTTGTCGTTGCTGGTGCCGCTGCCGCGTCCATGCAGCCAAAAGCCCGTGCTCGATTTACGGGCCAGCATGGATTTAACCATGGACAGGGTACGGCGTGTGGTGGGCGCTCTGTTTGGGATTAGTGTTTGGTTTTGTTTTGGTTAGTTTGTTTTTTTCAGTTCTGGGACACAGTATTGACATCCAACCGCTGTCTTGCGGGTGGTTTCTGCACTTCGACGAAACTCTCCCGTGTCGCTCGTCCGCAGCTCGTGATGGAAGGTCACCGGTCGATGTTCAACTCCCTTGTTACTGTGTGGTCTGCACCGAACTACTGCTACCGCTGCGGGAACGTTGCTGCTATCCTCGAGCTCGACGAGAACCTCAACCAGGTAACCCTACACTTTCATGCCTTCATCCAAGTTCTACGAGATCGACGAGACCGACCAACGGTTTACGAAACGCTTGTTTTCTTTGATGCCCTCGCCATGTGGACGAGATCTGCGAGACTCAGCATCAAGGATACAGCAAGTACGAAACTGGGATAGTTTGCAAAGCTGCGAGACCTTACACCTCCGTCGACGATAGTCTCAACTACTTTTCTACTGCACATATTGTACATCAGTGCCCTTGGCGTGCGGAGGTTGTTTTTTTTCGTGGCCAAGAGCGAATTTCCGTCTTGACACGTTTTCTTTTTTTCTGAGATCACCGCTCATGCTCGTGGAGTTATCATCAACGTTCATATCCGCCCTGTCTGCCACTCCCCTCCCCCCCCCCCCCCCCCCCCCC
>CACKRE030003134.1:0-11873 GCA_902602495.3 Ectocarpus sp. CCAP 1310/34
GTCTATTTTCGGACGAGTACGTTGATTAGATCATTTTGGTCTTGTTAACTATATTCTTCCGTAATATGTGGATACCCTAAAATGTTGGATACAGCAGAATGATGATGCAAGATCCATTTTTTGTTGGGCCCGCCGGTTGACACTCGCTCGTCTCGCTACTGCTGTATGAGATTATGTTTATGCATGCCACAGCAGTGTTACGAATCAGTCTCTCTGAGTCTTGTCCCTACGTTCGTTTGGGGATTGTTCGGGGGTTGATCTTCGAGTGCATGCATCGGAACAGACAAAATGGGCACTCACGAAATACTTCCACGCAACAAACAGCACATTACATTGCCCCGGGGGTCTAGTGGGTAACCTCGCAGCCTGCTAAGGGCCAAGTCATGGGTTCGAGTCCCGGCAGAGTGATTTTTTTCTCACTACATAAATCCTGGTCTAGGATCAAAGCGACGCGCTGCAGAGCTCGTTGTTAATGAACCGTAATCGACTTCGTACGTCGCGAGGGAAGGGATTTTGCTGTTGTACCCTTCTAGCGATAAAAATACCTCAGGCAGGAACCGCAGGAGGGGGTCCAGCCCCCCCCTCCTATGTGACCCCGGTTGGGTCGTCTAGCTAGTAGAAGTGGAGGATAGGGCCAGAGGGGCAGACGACACTAGCTAGTAGAAGTGGAGGATAGGTCCCATGATGGGAGAAAATATATATATATGGACCACCATGGGAAGGGGGGCGCAGACGATATATAATGCGGTATGGTATACAGCAGTCGCCTCCCGCATGTACGTTGCTTTGAACGCCACGACTTGTATTTATGTACCACTTGTGACGATCAAGATCAACTATATTTACAGTCCAGGGGGGTAACCGAACACATGGTAATTACAAGTCTACATAGGCTACATGTGATTATATATAATATTTATCCAGCGGAGTTCGATGTGTTGTGCACTTCGAAGTAATCGGCAGTGATACAGACAAAATATACAACTAACTGTGTGGTTACTTTCTAAAAAAGATACAACGAGTTTTCGCAGAAGCGAGCGAGGGAATTTTCTCACCCGCCCGCACCTGTCATTGACGTTATCAACCAACGAAGCTTGTGAGTTTCTCCTGCTGGCCTTCCCAGACGGGGATTTAACATGCCCCCACGCGCCAGGAATCCCAGTAGGCACATATGCATGCTCCTTCAGCCCACATTGACAAGCGGATGGATCATCATTAGGATGGTTATGTCGATCAAGAGGAAGCGGATACGCAAACCAAAAGTGGGCGTGTGGTTCCTAGACAAATGCCCTGCTTTTTTCCGCCATAAAACCCTGCCAGCCGAAACCTGGTGCATCTCCAAACCCATTCCTACCCCGCCTCCCCATCTCCTACACGCCAAACAAAACATTATCACAACGCCCCCCCTGAAGAGAGCCTACTTAGGCCTGCTGTAGTACCATCTGTACACCATGTGTTGGGTCACTCTTCCCCCTCCATTTCGAACAAAACGGTTTAGAAACCCATCTCAAGAGAAACCAACAAAACGGCAAACCAATCACAAGAGAAAACAACGAAACAGAACAAATACCCTTCACAAGAGAAAACTAAAGAAACAAACGGAATATCCATCACAAACAGAATCAAGGACACGGTAAGCCCGCACAAAAAGGAACCGACGAAACGGTGAATCAACCGATCACAAACGAGACCAGGTAATGCTGAGGCTCTGGAACAAAGTACTTGCACCTGCTCACACACGAAGATGTGGTCGCACAATCTATCGGCTTCCTCTGTCGTGAGGAATGCTACTGAATAAAATATTTCCTGTCCCTTGAGCACACGAAGATAGAAGAAATGTGTACGTACCAACAACAATGACAATACAAGCGTACAAGGTCCTCGTGTACACACACGCGACCGACAAATGTTGGCGGGACATCTCATCGAGTGCCATGCACACCAGCTCTTTTCTTCCATCCTGAAGGCCCTCCTATGCAACCAAGCAGAGCACAACGACACAGCCTTTGGAACATGGTTGTTGTTGGAGGAGGCGTTTCCGAGTATTGTCTATGCGGTACCGGTCGTTCAGGGTCCTCGGCCCTTCTGGTAGGGGAAGGCATCAGATCAGTGCGGCCATCGTTCCCCGACCATGCCTAAGATAACAATATCAAACGCAAGTATATACTTCTGTTCTGCGCTTTCTTCTATGCTTCCCTCTCTCAGACGAGACTACTGCTGCCTCTAGCTTCCCGAGGATGCCGGTCACGCCAATCAGCGTATCGCAGCCTCCAACTAAGTCCGAACCATGACAACAACTAGAGTGTACCGCGGGGGCTCCTTGTACATCATCTGGGCGATACTATGAGCGGCGACACCCGTAGCAGACAAATAGTACAATGTGTCTCTATCAGGCGAGGGCTGCTCATCCGTGTGAGACTGTCAGCTTCGGCAGCCAATGAGCATCTTCGGCAGCCTCCCAAGACTAAGGCTATCAGCTGAACGCTATCTCTAACACGCAGGCTGCTTGGTAAGCATCCGTACGAGACTGTCAGCTTCGGCACCCAATGAACATCCTTCGAAGACTAACACAAATCTCTCACCAGGCGAGCTAGTTGCTTGTGCATCCCGGCGAGACTTTCGGCGAGACTGTCAGCTTCGACGACTACCAACACTATCTTCTGCCATGCGATTGCTCCTTGTCAATCACGTCACGGCGAGACTGTCAACCTTCTGGTGGTGCCCCACCAACCCCATCCTACCTTCGACAGCCTTCTACCAAGACTAAATCTCTACCAGGCGGTTGCTCCGTGGTAAGCCATCCGCGTGCGAGACTGTCAGCTTGGGCAGCCAACCAGGCGGGCTCTGTACATCCTGGCGAGACTGTCAGCCTGCCGGGGATGGCCCACCAACCCCGTCCGACAGTCGACAGCCTTCCGAGACCAAGACTACATCTATCAGGCGGTTGCTCCGTGGTGAACCATCCGTCCGTGCGAGACTGTCAGCTCCGACATCCTACCAAGCAGGCTCCTTGTACATCCGCGCGAGACTGTCAGCCTCACGGGGGTTCCCCACCACCCCCGTCCGCACCAGGTAGTGCCGGAACCGACCCCCTCGCTGGCTACGACCCCCGCCACGACCGTAACCGCCTCCGCTGAAACCGCTGTAACCGCTGTAACCGCTGTTACCGTAGGGGGGGGCGCAGATAGTATTCTCCTGTCTGCGGTCGGCCTCCCCCTCGCAAAGCTGGGAGAGTGCCGGGGCTCTGTCGAGGGTGAGGGGGGCCGGAAGATGGGCCGATCCTCGGGCGCGCAGGGGCTCGTTGGACAGGGCCGTGCCCTGAGAGGTTCGAACGTTTGGAGATCGCAAAGGCAGGGAGAGCCAAAGTGAAAATTTGTTCAGTTCTACGGTAGGAAACACTTGAAATACTCTTCTATACAAAAATATCAAGAAATAGAGGCTACAAGGTTCCCCTTCAGGACGGGAGTGTCAGGCCCCCCGGGGATGACGCAAGCAGTGAAGGAAGGCTTCATATATCTTAATGTTCGGCATAGCTCGCCCTTATGTAGCCGTTAGAAATATGTCCACATTCGAAGGGGATGGGTTGAATTGTTTTCAGTGAAAGACGGGACTCTTGTTCGCGCGGGGGGGGCATCGTCCATTCGCTAGCGAGGGGATGGTAAAGAGGTAGTCTAGACAGCATCAACACCATGGGAAAAATCATCGTATGTGGGTAATACGTTGCTGGGAAGTTCTCTTCGACATTAATTCTAGTTCGACGGTTGTTTCGCTTCAACAGTGGGGTCCATTTCAACCTCAATCTCGTGTGCACACCGATTACAGAGAGCGCGAACTTCTGGACATTGAGTTACCTTCGGAATAATTTCCGTAATGTACACCGTGAGATCAGTTGCTTTTTCATGTCAGGTTCATGTCGACGGCGATTTCACGTTCGGAAGGGTTTCCCTTGAATTCCGACGAAAATAAGCCACATTTTCGCCCATAACAGCGGTATAATGTAGGAAGGGCTGCAGTTTCATCCGCTTATGCGATTCAAACCGGTATATCGAACTTGCTTCAGCATCAGCGTCGAAAAAATAAGAGCGGTTTCATTCATCCACCGGGCACATCTTCAAACAGCAACCTGTGTCCCACATTAGAATAGGCCAATTCCAACTTCAATGGTTTCACTTCATCAGCAGCTGAACTTCAACAGCGGTTTCAAAATATCAATGATTTTACTCCAGCAGCACGGCGGGAAAAAAACAAGAGTGGTCACACTTTCGAAGCGGTTTCACTTTGAGCGGCGGGTGAATTCATCTGCGGTTCAGTGACGGTTTCATTTTTCCAGCGGTTTTCCTTGAACAGCGCTATCACTGGAGCCACAACGCCATGTACCCCTTCGCGAGCCGTACCGATTCAGCGCAAGAAAAATTCGCACCAAAATGGCACATCTGCACACACTAACAGTAGTTTTTGAGCACACCCACTAGGACACGCCGCAATATGCCAAGCTGACAGTCTCGCAAGAAATTTCGCCGCAAAACGTTACGCACCGAGCAAATGAAGTCCGCTCTGTCGCGACGGCAGTACAGTAGGCAGTGTCCCCGCAGCGCCATCGCCTGCACCCCCCCGCCTCCTGAGCCGGTTGCAACGGCCGCTGCTGCTGCTTCTGCTTTGGTACCGCCATAGGCGTGGTGGGGGTCGGTAGACGGCGAGGGAGTGGAGCCCGCCGCCGCCGTCGCGTCTTGGATGAGCGAGAAGAGGCGGGAGCGCTGATGGCCCTTCTTGCTGCAGACGGATCGGTACCTGGCAGGTAGAGAAAGGTGTTATGATGACGTGGGTGAAGGAGAAAGAGAGAGGTAGAGATCAGGAAGAGAAAAAGAGATAGTAATAGAGCTAGAGCTAGAGCTAGAGCTAGAGCTAGAGGGAGAGAGAGAGAGAGAGAGAGAGAGAGAGAGAGAGAGAGAGAGAAAGGACGACGACCAGACCGTGAGGCGGCGGCCCTTCTACCTGCAGGCCGATCGGTAACTGCATCAAAGTGTGAGTGCCGTGCGCCGTGAAGTGGTTTATGGACGACTTCATGCCATTTCGGGGTCTGTAGTTTGGCATTCTTGTACTTGTGAAGAGAAAGGACTCGAGTTTCTTTCCAAGAACAACTCATTCCGACGGCGCAGGTGCTGACACCAACCCTAACGAAAAAAGCAATACAACCGGGGCCGATGAACACTTGATAGCTGAGACCTACATTCCGTAGGCGACATGACACGAGATACCACACCCTCTGGACCGATTTCGTGTATTGCCGTGGGTTTCCTGCACCATGATGGTATTACCGTAGCATATTGTTGTTTCCGTAGGGGGCATGACACGAGATACCACACCCTCTGGACCGATTTCAAAGCTCCATTACTCCGTGACTACGCACGAAGAGGATGCACAAGCAAAACGATGCGCTACAATACCGGGAAAAGCGCTCTCGCAGTGAGACGGTTCCAAGGCCGGCGTTTTCGGCGCTGCCACGCCTTCTGCTATATGGAGAAATATCGACCTTTGAAAATCGGTCGTGCCGATATTTGTTGCGAAATACTTCCTGCAAGAAAAAGCATGCCCATACCACTTCCAGCAAAACGACGTCCCATGCTATTGTCCAGCAAACTGCTGTCCAGGGGGGGCGGGGCATACGTTTTGCGATATATTCGTGGTTGGTGCTGGTGCTGGTGCTGGTGGTGCTGGAAGTGTATACTGAGTACAAAACACTCACACTTACGTCAAGTCACCTACGGCCTACGGTATCGACGTGCTCACCAATTGCAGGCGCCGTCCCACAGGGTGCGAGGTAGGCCTTCGGCGTTGGTGCACGGCCCCGCGCAACCCTCGTCCTCGATGAAGCTGCAGACGACGAAAACGATTGCGATACCATGGTAGGCCAACAGGGCAAGAGGACGTGGGTGAGGCTTCACAAAACAACCCAGCTGCGCAGGATGAAGGAATAACCCAGCCAGCATGAGAAGAACGTCAAGGGAGGAAAAGAACAAACACAGTGTACTATAGCCTCGAATCGACCCGCTTTGGCGACCCCCTGATCAGCGACATGCCCTGAGTCACGTGGCACCGCCGCACTCCGGTAGTGTGACTGCTATTCCAGAGATGCAAAGTTGTTAGGTCGGCTTAGCGAACTGCCCTGAATAGCGGCCACATTTTGTCGTGACACTGGGGGTCGCTTAACACCCTCCCTCCCATTTCATACAAAAAACACTGTAGCACTGTCCCCAGCGTGAAAGGAAAAAACAAGCACGCGGAGAAGCATTCGACCGACATGATGTCTACATGGTCGCTACACACGCAACAAATCTCAAGGCGACAACGACCCCCGCTCACCCGTGCACCACCCGCGCGTCCTGCTTCGGCCAAGGGGGCCCCGCGATCGTCAAGAAGTGGTCCCCCCCCTGCGCGGGCGGCGGGCCGGCCCCGTCCAGCCCCCTCCCCAGGCTAACGCCCCCGATGGCGTCGGATGCCGAGAAGGTGTCGGCCAGAGACCACGTGTCGGCCACGAGGGAAGCTAGCTCCCGCTCCCGCTCCGCCTGTGCGTGTGTAGGGAGCGAGTACGGTACCGCCGTCGGCGGCTGCTCTGGCAGCGGCGGCGGCGGCGGTGGTTCGGAGATTGGGGAGATTTGGGAGATTTGGGAGACAGCTGCGCTATGCGGCATCTCGTGCTCTGGCTCTGGCGCTGGCGCTGCTGGCGATGGTTTGGTGGAGGAGGGGATGGCTGCTGTTGGTCCGGCCGCCGTCGATTTCGACGTTGTTGCCGCTGCGGAGACTGCCGTTTGTTCGGAGATCTCGGAGATGTCGGAGACGTCGGAGACGACGACGAAGTGCTTCTTTCCGGCTAGCAACTCCGCCGGTTCTGCAGCAGCTGCTGTTGCGGCTGGTGCTTCTATTGCTGCAACGTTTGCCCCATCACCACCACCGTCATCATTACACCCGCCGACAGGATTCTGCGGGCTGCCGTTCATGTTTCCGTCAGCGGTAGCAGAAACATCGGTGGAGGCGTCAGCGGTAGCGGAAATATCGGCGGTGCTAGTGCTGTCGCCATTCGATCCACTCCCTGCTGCTGCTGATCCTTCTGCTAACGTTTCTTCTTCTGCCTCAGCTGCAGCTGGGACCCCACCGTCATCACCACCATCATCATCATCATCGTCCTCCTCGATGACCTGCCGCCTCCTCTTCCTGCCGGCAGAACCCCCCCCCCCCCCCCCCCCCCCCCCAGACGACCTCTTCGGCAGCCCCTCATCATCCTCCTCCTCCTCCTCCTCCTCCTCGTCGTCCTCCTCGTCCTCCTCCTCCATATCCTCGGACGAGGACGATGCCGACGACGAGGCTTCCCCTCCCTGCCCGTCTCCACCGCCCGCTTCTTCCTCGCCGTCGTCCAACGGCACCGGTCCGTACCGACCGTTTACGACCACCGCCTCCTTCCCGTCGCCGCCTCCGTCGCCGCCCCCGTCGCCTTCTCCTCCACAGCCACGCGCCGCCACCCCCCCCTCACGAGCATTCTCCTCAGCAGCGGCGGCGGCGGCGGCGGCGGCGGCAGCGGGATAGTCAGCACCATCACCATCGACGGTCTGAAGACCGGTCTGCGGACCGGTCTCCGAGGAACCCCTCCGCTGCTTCTTCTTCCTCCCCCGCTGTCCCATACCACTCAGTGGTGACGAGGACGACTTCTTCTTTGCTCCCGGGAGTGGGGGGAACGGCGGCGGCGGCGGCCGGTACCGGAGCATCGGGGCGTGCCTCCGACCGAACCGCCACCCGTGTTGCTCCGCCGCCGCCGTGGTCGCGATGATGGAGTCGCTCGCCAAGTCTCCGCCGGCCGCGCCGCTCTCCGCCACGACCACGACCGCGACATCTACGAAACCGATCTCCGACCGGGCGGGGGCGAAGGCCTCGACCAGGGTGTCTGACAGGACTTCCCCGGGGACAGTCAAGTCACGCCCGAACCGTACGAGAACTCGCCGTGTGTTACTCCTCCTAATCTCGTCACCGTCGCCGCCGCCGCCGCCGTCGTCTGCGAGATAATCCCCCTTTCCCGCTGTTTTCCCCCCTGCCTGTTCGAGTTCTCTCCTGCCGGATGCCTCTCCAGTGAAGGAGTCGCCGCCGCTGCCGCTGGTTCCGACGACTCGTTCTACCCCGCCGCCGCCGCCGCCGCCACCGATAACGCTACTAGCACCGCCGTCAGAACCAAGCACAGTGGAAGCGTCAGCAGCAGCGACAGGGTGCGCGAAGTTCCTCCCGGTGATGAGGATGCGGTGGCCTTGACTACTACTCCGGTCCGTCCCCGCAGCGGCCGCCGCCGCCGCCGCCGCCGGCTGCCGTGGGTCCTTGCTTCCGCCGGCAGCACTACCACCGCTGCCGCTGCTGCTCCCCTTGCCGGAGACCGTCACGCCCGCGGAGCCCTTCCGATCGAAGAGAGGGTGCACCGCATCGGCTTCGACGGCGGTGGTATGCACGAACGTCGGGGACACCGCCCAGACCTCCGGCCACCGCCGAAAGAACGGCACCTCCCAGCGGCCATCGCCTCCGCTGTTCCCCTCTCCCAGGCTCACGGCAACACTTTCCTCGGCGGTAGAAGAAGTAGTAGCAGTAGTTGTCGCACCCATCATTACCCCTTGACCCTTTACTGCCGCGGCGGCGGTGCGTCCGTGAGCCCCCGTCCCCGCCCCCGGCGCCAAACACGCCTCCGTCGTCATCCCTTGACTCGGTGCCGACGCGGGGTGCGTTGCTATTCCCATTGTCTCCGGCGGCGCTAAAGACGCCTCTTCCTTTGCCGCCGTAGCCGCCGCGACTGCTTGCTCGGCGGCAAGTGCCGGGAGGAAGGTGTCGAACGCGAGGGCGTGCGAGGCCGCGTAGTCGCTGTCCACGTGGTGCGCCAGGTGCCGGCGGCAGCTCGCCTCCCCCACCCACACAACGGCCGGCACGGTCGCAATCGCCGATGGTGACGAGGAGGAGGACGAACGGCCTCCGGAATAGCCCCCAGAATGGTCCTCGGGGCTGGAACCAGCAGCAGACGAGGAGGAGGCCTTGGAGCGGTAGTTCTTGGAACAGTCCTCAGGGCTGGAAGCAGCGGCCTTCGAACCGTTCTCGGAACGGTCCTCGGAAGGTTCCTTGAGGCTGGAACCAGCAGCAGACGAGGAGGAGGCCTTGGACCGGGATCGAGACGACTGCCTGCGTTTGTTGCCCTTCGTGGCTCCTCCCGAAGCGCCGGCGCCGGCGCCGGCGGCCGGTGTAGTGGCGGGGGGGGTGCTCACAGCGCCTTGCCTCAGGGGAGGTGTGGGTTCGGTGATGTCCACCGCGGAGCAAGCGCCGCCAGAAGACGACGACGAGGCCGAAGACCACGTCGACTGCTTGTTCGCCTGCCTTCGTCTGCCCTTGCACGCCTGCGTCGCGGGTCGGGTAGGAACGGATCACGGCAAATTGGTGGTAAATGACGCCGGTTCCTTGGAGAACGAGTACCGGTGGGATCGGGTAGCAGCATGGTTATAATGACGCCGATTCTCAGCAAACGGCAAAATACGATTAGGCTGTTTGCTTTTTTTGCTCTCTCTCACTCTGGGAAGGGTCTACATAACGGAGAAAATATGCAGATCTGAGCGCCCTCTTGCGACCTTTTCTTTTTCCCAGGCCGATTCATTTTTTGGGATCAGGGCCCGATGGTGTGACAACGCCCTCAACCTTCACAAGAATATCAGAGCCCCCTCTACTCAGAGAGTCGAGGGTACCCAACCCTGCTATAGCGGTTAGAGTCCGTCACAACCGATTTCGACCCTCTATTAAGGTACCCTGCACTACGAGCAGGAAGGTCTAGCTTAATCTTGTTTTGGGGTACCCCCCACTACGTGTATTCTCCCTCTCCACGTCTCCCTCTCCTCTCCCTCTCCCTCTCTCTACCAAATAAATGAGGTCCTGGGGCCAACGTTTTCTTTGCATTCCTCTCTGACAAGAGGCGAATCAACAAACAAGCAAACTATCACGCCGGGATAGTTGCGTCCAAACACGACATCTGTTTCATGAATCTGGAAAAAAAAAGAGCCGGTCTTGTCTTAACAAAAGGTTGGCGCTAGATCGTGGTCCAATACCGTACTGTAAACGCTCGAAATCACGGATTCTTACTACCACACCATCTAGGATGTGGTGCAGTGCCCACCGCGAAGCTATCCAGCTGCTCTTGAACCCAGCCTCCTACGCACAAACCAGGAAAAATCCAGTCCGTTTTTTCTCAACAGAAGGTAAGAATTACGCTAAATCGCGCATCTTTACTACCGTACCTACCGTACCTACCGTACCTACCGTACCTACCGTAAATATATTCATGAATCACCTGGAGAGTGAAGAGGCAGGCGCGGAGGTCCCCCATGTGGTACTGTGCGAGGGCTCGAAGGGCACCGAGAGAGACGTCCAGCCTCTCTGCCGCAGCCACCGCCGTCAGGCAAGCCTCCAGCTGTCATGTCATGCCACGAGACGATAGATGAGTCGTGCACAACACGGCGGGACAGCATTACGCTTCGTTTGCAAGGAAATGGGGCCTCTCTACTTGCGTGGAGAGAATATATTAAACATGCCTCCAGCTGCCATGTCAAGTCAGACAAGAGGGCGGAGACGATAGATAATTCGTGCACAACACAGTGGTGCAGCAATACGCCTCGTACGCAAGGATAATGAACACGCGTCCTATGCAAGGATAATGAACACGCCTCGTATGCAAGGACAATGAACACGCGTCGCATGCAAGGATAATGAACACGCCTCGTATGCAAGGACAATGAACACGCGTCGTATGCCAGGATAATGAACACGCCTCGTATGCAAGGACAATGAACACGCGTCGTGTGTAAGGATAATGAACACGCCTCGAATGCAAGGACAATGAACACGCCTCGAGCTGCCATGCCAGACAAGACGAAAACGACGATGCCATGTTCTTTACTGCCATACAATGAAGTGAGGCTTCAGTGGCACAGGGCATCTTCAACGCAAAAACGCCTACGAAAGATATTGTTCCGTAATCTAGAAAAGGATGACAGCCGCGTTAAAAAAACGAAGCCTGGGGCGAGGCAAGCGCCAGATGTTGCACGGGAAGATGTGACAGGGAACTTGCCGTAGCAATCATCAATCATTAAGAAACAAACGCGTGACAAGTGTATTGCACACTTGGAAGTACTGGAACTTGCCGTAGCAATCATCAATCATCAAGAAACAAACGCGTGACACGTGTATTGCACACTTGGAAGTACAACTCTTGCCAAGGGTGACAGCACGCAAAAACAACAATAGCAACAACCTCCAAGAGGTCGTGAGCCTCACCTCAGCCAGCCTGGGGCGAGGCAGGTGCCAGATGTTGCACGAGAGGGGGGCGTACTCGCGCCTGTACGTCTCAGCCGTGAGTATGACGGGGCACTTGGCCGCCCTCCGGAGGTCCCTGAGGGCACCAAGAAAGCCTACGTCCTCCTCGAACACCACGTCCACTTCCTGAAACATGAGAAACAAACAAAAAAAGTGCACTTTCTGAAACATGCAACAACACTTCCTGAAACATGGAGGAAAAAAAGTTCCACTTCGTGAAACATACCTACAAGAATAAAGTCAACTTCGTGAAAAATGACACAAAGAAGCAGTAAAACATCGTGAACCATGAAATAAAAACGGTCCACTTCCTGAGACATGCAAAAAAAAATCCACTTCGTGAGAAACATGATAGCCATCACGTGCCATGCGTACCTCGAAGAGGATGAGGGTGAGCTTGTTGCCGGCGGGAGCCACCACGCGCATCACCTCCGCCCCCTCCCCCGCAACACCACCGGCTCCTTCACCCCCCCCCCTATCCCCCCTTCCTCGCCCTCCGC
>CACKRE030003134.1:23114-35488 GCA_902602495.3 Ectocarpus sp. CCAP 1310/34
AGAGAGGGGGGGGGAGAGAGAGAGGGAGAGAGAGGGGGAGGGAGGGGGGGAGGGAGGGAGAAGGCGAGCAAGAGAGAAATAGAGAGAGAAAGAGAGAATCAAACAGAGAACGAGATACAGGGAAAGACGCGCACAGAGAGAGGCGGAGAGAGAGACAGAAAGAGGGGGATTGGGCGGGGTTGAACAAGGGTCAACAGCGGGAACGGAGCAGCGCGCGACTGTGGCTGCAGCAGCACAGAAAAGAACGAAATGCAGCGTGCTTAGCTAAGGCACCTCAGAGAATTTGAACCTTGCCCGCTGTAAACGATACCTGCGCCAACAGTTAGTTCTTCAGGTGACGAGATTCACCCAACTCTCCTTTCCGGCTACACCAGCCTTCCAGGGAGAAATGTGCATACTATTCCCCCCCAATTCCGATGGACGCATGCATTGTATGACTTTGGCGTCTGGGTACCGGTGGGGGTTGGTGTAGTTGTTGTTGTAGTTGTTGTCGTTGTTGTTGGTGTTGTCTCAAGACCAATATGGTGGTATGGTGGTGTTGGAAACATTTCGTCGACGGCATTCCCTACACGTGTCGGATTCTTATTGCACCCACGTGGCTACGGAACAATCGATTTTTGAAAGTCGGTGCCATCTCTCCGTATCTTAACGGAATACCACGGTACGGTACGGTATACGGTACAGTACAGACAATCTTGGTTGTGGAGTAATCGAGCTTTGAAATTCAGTCTAGGGGGGGTGCCATATCTCGCCCCTTTACGGTACATATGATGAAGAGTGGTTGGTATCGCCCGTCACCAAAGGGCCAATACCGCCAAAACCACTCACTCTATGCTGCAGCGAGCGTCCTATCTACCTTCCTCACCCGGGGGCGACGGCCCAGGCGCCTTCGGCGAAGCGCTAGCGGTCCTGACGAAGCACAGCTTTCCTCCGGATAGCCCAAGGGTCGCCTTCACCGGGTGCGCCGCCTGCGAGCAGAAAAAAAAGCTAGACATCGTCAGAACCTGCTGTAGACTTATTCTCTGCGGTAGTGATCGCTATGTTGTTCTGGTTGCACTGGGTACACGTAGGCGTTGGCTTGGCATGCCATGTACTGGGTAAAGAGGTCGGGGGGCATGCACTGTTTTCTGTACCTCCGATGTACCGGTACCCGACGAGTAACAACTTTTAGGCCTCACTCTCGTAGGCGGATGTGCTAGTTCGACTGGGCCCTAATACGTGCACCGCCGTACCATGACAAAATTAACCCGCACAAGAAAAGTTATACCGCGAACGGGTATAGCCGTTCTGCGATGTGATTGGATGTGTGTTTTCTGAGAAGAACAAGAGGGTCAACGCCATCGTCCGCTGCTGTAGACTTTTGCTGACTGCTGTTGACATCACATTTTCCGTCACTGAGCTTGTTATTGGCGGGGTTGGTAGATATGCCAGCACCGATTGTTGTGTAGAAGGGTTTACGGTGCCTTTTCTTTCGGAGTATGTTTAAATTGGATGTTCCTAGGTACCCTACAGCGGCGGTCGAAGACGGGTGAACCGCAGTTGAAAGGGATACACAGGCTCCCGGGTGCGATGCGCAAGAAGCGAGAGTCCCACGGCTAATACTGCTTATTGGTACAGACAGCGGAAGGGGAGGCTCCGTGGTATCATAGTCGTGTACATGTGGTTCTGATAGCCGTAGCCTTCCTTGACGCGTTCGATTCAGAGAGAAGATATAGAAAATATGGCCAGGCGGACGGCCCAAGCAAGGCCATGCAAGCGCGGACTTCCTACAGCAATATCTGCTCACGTCTCAACCTGGCGCCGACATAATCAAACCTTGGCCTCGATGATCGGGATCAACACCAGAAATACGCCTACCCGTCTAAAGCACGAGTTCGCACATTGCTGGAATAGTGACTCTCTCTCTCTCTCTCTCTCTCTCTCTCTCTCTGTGTATGTCCTTCTGCCTATCTTTCTCCTCTCGCTGCCCCTCTCTCAATGCTGACAAAAACATAAGCTCTGGGCGACAGGCCACGTCGTTGCGAAGCTGTCTGCATGACCACCGCTGGCGAGGACAACTCAATGACGCCGGATCTCTACCAAGTGTCATGTCGCATGTACTGCCAACTTAGTAGTGCGCAGTGTAGCGGCGTTGGAACAGAAGTCCGTCTCATGGAGAGCTTACCGTCATGGCACCGACTGATCTGTACATCATCTTCATCGTGGGATAAATGACCGTTGCAAATCGGTCCAGGGATGCGGCATCTCACGTTACCTAAGGTAGTAACAGCTGGTAGTCACCTGCTGAGAACCTGTGTTGAGATATCATAGACTACGGATGCGTTGTCCTCAGCGAATGTCGCACCGCGCAGTGCCTGCTAATTTCAAATTTCGAAATAACAGGGAATGAGCCATCAACGTTGATGGCGCATATTGTTGCACACTGCTGTGCTGTGCAAAACAGGAGTCGTTGATGTACCAACACACTGCACGCACGTGTACCTCGTGCTTTTGCTCTGTTGCTCCCTTTGCTGTGGATGCAGGCTGACGAGGACAGCTCACCCGCCATGCAGCAAACACACAAACGGGCAACTGGCCTCCGACAAACGCGTGATTTTTCAAAATGCGATGATGCTGCTGGACACAAACCTCTGCAAAGTCAACCAACGCCGTCGCTCCTACACACACAGGCAGCAGGAGCCAACTGTCGCTCACCTCATCGGAGCGAGCCATCCCTCAGGCCAGTTCTCCGTCCCCGGCTATGCGGCTCCCTTGCCTGCAGCGACAGCGAGCGCCTACCCTGTCGAACACTTTCCCCAGCCCAGCGCACCCGTTGTCAGTTGGAAAGAAGACAACACACTAACTCTATTTCTGCTGTCGATCAAAACGATCACTCCATAACGGGAAGGCAAAAACCTCGACACCCACGGCCCCGCACGAGAGAAGCGGCAGGCGCAACCACGCGCTCGCCGCAGATAAAGATAAAAGGGATACTCAAGTCCAGCACGGCTGTGCCGCAGCAGTGTGTGCTCTGCGCGACGGGCGGAGGCGGTAGGAGGGGTATGAGGCGAAAAGATTTTGAATTTTCATCCACTTCGCGTGCCCCCTCGGCCATATCACTCAACCATGTTGTCGAACAAATTTGCACCCAAAGTGTGCATCAGCAGTATTTTGATACCGTTGCCCCACATATGCCGACAGCAGTGCAGCTACTATAGAAGCCCGGCCAAAAGGAAAAAATATGGACGAGTGGAAATCGGCCGTAGCGGGCGGCGACGCGGCGAAGCTCTCCGACCTCGTGCTGTTGTCGGCTGGTTCAAGCACCGACGCCGCCCTGTCGATCCTCAAGAGCTGCGTGACTATGCTCGAGAAGACGCAAGGTATGATTGGTGTGGCACTGTAGCAACAAGGGCATGGGACTGCTGCTGTATGTAGATCTTGTGAGGCCCGGTGCGGCTACAAGAATCGTGTGTCCACGCGGGTGCTTTGAATTTCAAATTTTGGGGTTGTGTTGGTATGACGGAAGATACCATCCTATCGATCCTCAAGACCTGCGTGACAACAGACAATATCCTCGAGAGGCAAGGTGTGACTGCTGGTACTGTAGCCACAAGGGCGTGGAACTGGTAGGGTACTACTTCTGTCGTGAGGTCCGGCTCCGGTCAAGGGCGCCTACAGCTGCAGTCTGGGGTTGAGAAGGGCGTCTCCGGCGGAACTTTTTTGGAGCTTGCCCGTGTGACGGAGGACACCATCCTCTCGGGACATCAGTTTTGTCGTGTGTAGACTGCTGTACCCATGTAAACATACGTGCTGTACATGAGAGTTACGACTGACGACGTACAACAGAGTGTCGCCTCGCGCTCGAGGTTACACAAAACCAACGCAGCTTGTATTCCGCAGCAGGTTGGTGTGGTGTTGTCACCGCGAGCGCCTTGCTCTGTAGAGCACCGCTAAAGTTGTACACGCGGTTAGGACCCGCATTCTCGCCGAGGCTCGTTTGTTATTCTATCTACTGCGGTACAAACATGGGTACAGTGCCGATTGAATAGTGCCGATGCCCGGTATAGTGCCGGTAAAATCTCTGGACACAGAAAGTGCCCTTGAGGGCGGCCCCTCTATAGTGCCGATTGGGCACCACGGTTTACCTTCGAGCTAGCTCGTTTTCTGTCGATGCGAACTCGCGATGTGTTCAAACGTCATGGGCTACTGATCGACCAACTTCCACCAGGGCCAATCGGTTGGGATCTCTGCGACAACGATAGTAGTGAGGGTAATCTTTTGGAAGTGACGAAGATGAAGGAAAGGGACAGGGAAGAAAGGAGGACGAAGACGACGATGGAGCAGGAAGGCATGGAGGAGTGGAAGAGAGCAAAGGGTTTGAGCCAGATGACCTTCCCCACAACAAGAAACGTAGGGCTAGGGAAGAACTGCCCAGAGATTCTTCTTGTCGAAATGAGGATCAGAATGATGGTAGCGAAAACAAGGAGGACACTGGTGAAAGTACTCCTAAACGAACTCGAGTACTAGGTAATAGCCTTGGTAGACGGGTGCAGTTTTCTTCTGTTGCTGCTGTTTCTGTTTTTGATCCGAAGGATAGTTTAGCCTCCCCCATGCTGCCCCCTCACGGGGTCCCAGTTCATGGTAGAAAGAAGTGTTTTGTGTTTTCAACCGCACTAAGACTGACGTTTTTTCACACACACACAAGACAGCGGACACACGCAACACGGAGGGTACACGTGCTGCTGCAGACCCGAAGAGTTCTACGCAGAGGCGCACTATGCCTTGTGCGGAAGGTGAACTGTGCGTCTCACAGTGATCTAGTGGATAATCGCGGGCAAGTTACCGTCAAGACCTACCCTCCGCTGTGCACCGCCGTACACCAACGCATGGATTTGGGGGTCATCGCCAAGACGAAGGTCAACTACAGGAAGGCGCTGCTCGATGTTAAGACATCAACCATGACATGTTGGTGGCTGACACACTTCGCGCCCAGGCCAACGCCCGCAAGATGAAGGCCGGGACAATGGGGCTAGCGCAAGGGCACCAACCTCAAGTGCGGGACGCCCCTGAACTTCTCCAGAAAGCATGGGCCAGCGTCACCGCCCAAGACATCGCCAGGTGAGTTTTGAACATGTGATATCGCTGTTGTAAATGTGTAGCTCGCGCAAGTGCGCATGGCTTTGGTGGCACGTTACGTGGGTAAGGTTGTACGGATAGATTTCATTTTTCGACTGAATATTCCCGCAACCGCAAATCTCCTTGTTTCTTTGCTAAAAAAAGGCCCTCTCTCGCATCCCTGTGAGTCATGGTTTGTCACTGGGTTCGTCTAACATCGCTTCTCCACCCAAACACGGATGCATCACAATTTCTGCGCTACCTGGCCAGGTGCTTTGTCAAAGCCGAGACGCTCCCGGAGGAGATGGCGGCTGAGCTCACCAAGCAACACGGAAAGACCCGGTTCAACGTCGCTGAGCCTGACCTGAAGGCTCTCGCAGAGACTGTCAGCACGTTGAGCACGAGCGTGCAGGACGCGCAGAAGCAGGGGTCCTGCGTCGTGGACGAGGAGATCAGCGAACTGTTGGCAGAACTCAACATCGAACCCGGAAAGCCGGTCGCGGGGGAAGCGGTGGCCGCGATTCAGGGGTGGGCTACCATCGAGGACGACGAGGAGGTCGTAGAGGCTCTACGATTGGACGCGGTGGAAGACATGACAGCACTGCTGGCTGGAACGAACTTGTCTACCGGCGGCGACGACGAGGAGGACGAACAGGACCAGGGCGGCGGCGGTGAGAACACGGGGCGCGAGCGCCGTGCCCCACGTGCGCCACCGGGTTATGAAGAACTGTCGTCTCACTTCGGCGCCCTGGAAGTGGCAGCAGAGGACAGTGGCAACGGAGACGCGGCGTTCTACCTAACGAAAGCGAAGTTGTCGATGATCGCAGCGCATTCCGCTAGGCGGGTGCGCCAGACAGACATTAGAGGATTTGTCGCGACGTAGAGTTCATGGTTGTTTCTTTTTCTTGCGGTTCGCTTCCTGTCATGTACTTGTAGTTTTCATTTTTTTTTTCTTGCAACGTCGAAGCGGGTACGCCAGGCAGACACTCCAGTGTCGCGACGTAGTTTGGGGGGGAGATACAACTGTAGTGCAGTAGTATTGATTTTTGTTTTCTTGCAGTGCGCTTCCTGTCGTGTTTCTTTTTCTGTTTTGTCTTTTGTATCTTGCAACATCGAAGGAGGGGCTCTAGGGCTGAGATATAGCTACGTCCACTCTGTACGAACGGGAGATTCACAAGCATCTTGCCGTCAACAGCAGTTTCGATAGTTCAGGGTGTGCAGTACAGTTCATGTGCCGAGGCAGGCAGAAAATATCGGTGCAACATGCAAGTAAATATTTTTTACAACTCGCCCTCTGTGTGTGCGACACGGGGGAACCATACTTGTCGCGAGAAAGGATGCCTACGCCCACCATAGACCTTCACAAAGTTTGATCCATTTCGTACTCTGTTCGCCCCGCAACGCATGATGAGCGCCACAGCATGAAATCAAACATCTTCTCAATAGTGCCGAATCGGCACTATTGAGGCACTATTCTGATTAGTGCCGGTGCCCTAAATAGTGCCGATACCATCTCTGGGCACATACCGGCACTATAGCGGGCCCAGTACTGAACTGCATTCCCACGGCGTAGGCTTCTTGACCACCGCACCTGTTCTTATGATGGTAAAGTTCTCTTTTTTCGAAATTTTGAGGCTCACGTTCTTGCAACTAGATCCAAAGCTCTTCACAACAGCAGTGTGGGCCTGTTCTGTGGTGGGTCCTCAACAGCGCCTTGGTTGAATAACGCCGGTGACCCTGTATAGCGCCGGTGAAATTGCTGGGCACGGACTGAATCACTCAAAGTCGCTCTGCACTTTGAATAGCGTCAGTTCTCTGAGGCCCCAGTATTTTACATGTACCATTCCATCTCCACTTGGCTACGAGGTATATCGGCACTGACTTACATCATAGCAATGGATATCCTGCGCGTCTCCCGACGTACAACCGAAAAATAAAAATGCAGGGCTGACTTGTAGCATAATGCACTGGTGGACAGAGGCAGTTTGTGGTGGGTAGGTTGGGCCACCGACGAAAACCTTTGGGGGGGGAGGTTGCAGCCCACACAGTTATCCCGCATGTGGTGGAGGTATTCCAACCAAGACGGCGGGCTGCAATCTAAAGAAAAAAGGAGTCAAGGTCGAACTCGGCCTCCCAACCTCACCCCCTCAGGTTGTAGTTACCCCTCTGGCCACCAGTGTGGGTAGTGTGGGCATGCTATACATCTATCTACCTCACGCACTTTACCGTACATGCATCGTGTTGTCACGCAGAGGCATTGAGAAGCGCTGGGGTCTATCCAGCATGACCCTTGTAACAACACAGCAGTCATTGATTGCTGTTCTGCATGCCATCTCTACGTTCGCGAGTACATACAAGACCGGGTAGCATGCGAGCATGCAGCAATAACAGTCGTTTCTTCCATGTGGGTAGACGTAGAATGCAATAACAGTGTAGGGCCCCGCAGCCCCTTTGGTGACCACTCTGTCTCTTGAAACTGCTGTTGACCAGCAGCATGCGTAGCACATCATGTTTTCGTTGTCTCTTGGTTCAACAAAGCTAGCTCTCACTGCTCGTGCTGCATGCCAGCCCAAATCCACCACCCAAATACTATTAAATCTCTACGAAAGCACGGCACTGGATCTGCTTCGCTCTCGTGTTTTTCGCCAGAGGCATCTATCTCACGCAAACAACAACAATCGTCACCACCAAAACACGTCTTTACCCAATCTGCTCCTCAGATGCACATCTAACAGCACCCTTTTGCCAGAGGCATGGCCAAACACCAATCACCACCCAAAACACGTCCCCTATCTGCTTCTCAAATTCACATCGAACAGCTTCACGTTCGTTTTTTGCCAGAGGCTTTTGCTTTTTGGCAGAGGCATCACCGAAAAACCAATCACCACCCAAAACACGTCTCCAGTCTGCTCCTCAGATGCACATCTAACAGCTTCGCTCTCGCTTTTTTGCCGGAGGCATCTCACGCACAACAACAACAATCGTCAACACCATAACGCGTCCATTGACCCAGTCTACTTCACTCTTTCTTTCATTCCCAGCGGCGGCGACGGCGACAACGCCTGCCAACGGGGTCCCCGCAGACGGCAACACAAAATCCGACGTCACCGGCACCACCACCACTACTACCGACAGCAATGGCGGTGCCCCTTCTTCCCCCCCCCTCCTCACCCTGGAGAACGTCCAGCTCTTGCAGCCACGGGGCCGCTTCGATCTGGTTCTCCGCAAGGGCGGCGTCACCATCGCGGGAAAGGCGGGGGACGTGTTCGTCTCTTGGCAAAACGTGCGGCACATCATCAGGTATACCAGTCGTCCCTCGGTCAATTAAGCACACCATTTTTAAGGACACTCCCCCGGTTAAGGAAAATTTGTTTTTCACAGGCGTGGTGGCGGCTCTCAAAATATAAGTACACCACAAGGATGGCGATAAAGAAGTAATAAATGGTGGCTCTCAGAATGGAAGTACACCATAAAGATGAGCATCAACCTTGAGGAAACTTTCCCGGCTTACGTACACCCATTTTGGCGAAACACCCTGTGTGTTCCTTAACCGAGGGATGACTGCAGGTGAAGCTGCGCCACCACGGGTGCTGGTTTCGGGACTCGTGCCAACATATCATGCATGCGAGATTCGATGGTGCTGTCTACTCTCAGATCCGTAAGGAGAGGTCATCGAAGTCCCCGGTGATATTTAGTGGTTTGATCATACGGCAACAAGTGTTTGTCACCGGAGGGTGTGGTCTTGTGTGGGGTGCGATTGATTCAGCGTTTCCTGGAAGGGACTCCGTTTTTTACCCGAACGGCCGGTGCCAGGAGAGCCAAGGCGTGAAAGCAACAATAAATAGCTCCAATGAATGGGTTGGTCTCATAGTAAGTCTGTCCGGTTGTTCACTTCCACACCACTCGACGGACCAATCAAATTTGTGCCTGTGTCTGTGGCTGTTCGACCATTCGACCAATAAGGTTACCGCCACCAGAGGGCTTGAACTGTAGCAAGGCTCGGGTTTGGGGGTTAGCCCTCAAACGAATCTTACATATTCGAGTCACTCTCAATACCAAGGGTGCTCCCGCAACCCTGTTCGTTTGTTGATAACCCTACGCGCCGACACGCCAATGAATACTATCGTCATTTCTGTGGCTGTTTGACCAATCAGACTACCGCGATCAAAGGGCGTTAACCGGGGGAAGGCTCTGATGTGGAGACTATTCTCTCCAATGGACTTCCAAATCAACGGCGATAGCTCACGTGCTTTGGTTGGTTGATACCTTACGAATAATTCGCTCAAGTTCCACCGAGACGTAGTTTGGAACGCTTGCTTCCTGTAATTTGTCTACAGGAACGATATAAAGACATGGTGTATGCAAACCTTTGCCATGTCTGGCTGGTCGACCAATCAGATGACCGCGATGCGCATGTTTGCTGCTGTTCGGCCAATCAGTTTACCACGACCGGAGGGCTTTAACTGGGGGAAGGTTCTGGACCCCGATGACCCCGCAGGCAGTGACCTGATCGCTCTGCCCCTCAAGTCGCCGGTGCCCTTCCGCAAGAGCAAGGTGTGTATGCGTGTGTGCCAACCCGGAAGATAGTTTCGGCTTCAGTGTCCGAGTAGAGCCCAAAGACCAGCATGCCCATATTGACAGTGATAGGTCGCTCTTCTCCTCGAGGGGCCGGTGCCTTTCCGCAAGAGCAAGGTGTGTTTGCCCGTGTGCTTACCCGCAAGATAGTTTTCGCTCAAGGGCCATGAGCAACTTGGAATCGGTGTTTGCCTCAATGACTTGATTGGCATCAGTGACATGGTGGCTCTTTGCCCTCAAGGAGCCGGTGCGCTTCCGAAAGGGCAACGTGTATGTGTGCGTGCGCCAAGGCGGCAGAGTACTCTGCTTCAAGGCTCGTGTAGAGCCCATGAGCAAGTTGGAAGAATTCTTCTCCTCAACGCCCTCATTGACAGCAGCGTCATGATCGCTCGTGTCCTCAAGGATCCGGTGCCCTTCCTAGACAGCAAATTGTGTTTGTATGTGTATGTGTATGTGTATGTGTGTGTGTCAACCCGGACGGGTCATCTTGCTTCAATGTTCGTGAAGAACCTACTAGCGGAGGAAAAGGCGCCCCCATAGCGTTCATTTCTGCGGAGCATCATGGAATGGGAGAAGTTGGTGTCCTCAAGTTTTTGGATGCCTACCCGGAGGACCACCTGTCACCTGCCTAACCCCGTGGTAACTGCTCTCCTTCTTTTGTGTTCCAACCCCGAAGAGCACCAGTAACCCGCCTTATCGACGTGGGACCTGCTCTTATGTATCAGTCGGGTTGGTCACACCCCCCCCACGAAATGTTCTACCTGAGCAAACCTTGTGGATGAAAAGTCTAGCATCGGCCGAGTTGGGATGGGCTGTTAACTTTGAAGACAACGACAACGACAACAACAACCTTTGTTCTTCATTTGCTTTTCATTCCCTCGTTTTATTTCGGCGTCCAGACGTTTTTCATTCTTCACCTTGAGATGTTTTTTTTTCTTTCCTTGTTAGTATGCACTTCGAAGTATGTGTCGTCTTTCGTTTTTCATGTTTTCTATTTTTGTCTTCCAGACTTCAATGGTTCTGCTTCAGCCAGACCCTAAGGCGAAGCACTCGGAGGTCTCCATATCCGTGGATGGCGTTTCTCACCAGGTGTGTCTTGTATCTTATGCTTGCGTCCATATTGGAGACCGACTGCTGTGGGATGTTTCGTATCGCGGCGCGCTTCCCGGATACTGTAGCAGGATTGACGGTGATTACGCTGCATATTTTCTACGCATGTGTGTTCAGCAGCAGAAATCATGCCACAAGCAACCAGGCCCAGCAAAAAGTTATTTTTCACCAGTCAGATAGCCGCCGACATCAAGACATTCATTACGGCCCAGACAAGCAAGACCTGTAATCTGTAATAGTAGCCGGAAACAAGCCACAAGAGAACAGGCTCAGACAATTGTAAAATTTGTCCAGCGAGTTAGTTCATTAGCAGGGTGATCGGTTCATAATTTAGACCATTAAGTTACGCAGCAGCCGCATTCAAGCATTCGGCTCCAGGTTCAAACCATTGGAAGAATCAGTTAGCAGCCGAAATTTAGGGTGGTGGATGGATGTGCTTTACTTGCAATATATATATTTTCTTTTTTTCTCTGTTGTGGGGACGCAATGTCAAAAGCCATCCAAGCCCGGTCGCAGACAGTTGAAACGGTCAGTTTGCCGCCGAATCAAGTCATCAGAGACCAGTATACGCGTTTAGTTTGTTGGGTTTTTCGCCGACTTTACGTATACCCATCCTCTAAGCGTGTCTTCTCGATGCAGGCAAGCCATCGATAAAGACAGACACCATTTTTTTGTTTTTTTTGTTCTTGCCCTGTGGGCGCGCGGAGGGTATCTCAGGTGTCTGGGTCTCAGGGCACGCTGGTGATGTCGGCCCTCAAGCTTCTCTCGAGGGTGCAGCAAGTTGCTCCCGACCGCGGACTGTTCGCGTCGAGGGACGGAAAGAGGTGAGAGGCTAGCTTGTTGCTGTGTTTGTTGTGACCAACAGCTTGTAATACAATAGTCGCCCAAAGCCATGAGAGGGGCACGTTGTAAAGGATTTATTGTGGAGACACATTTCCGTATTCATTTCTTACTATTGGGATTCATGGTTTGATATAATACACTAAATGCAGCGGAATATGTAGAGTTTACTATACACATTTTGCAAATTTCAGTGGACACATTTTGCAAATTGTCCTTTCTGGTTCATTGAGACTCCATAGGCTGTTCGATCCACAAGCATGCCAACTGTGTGAGCTTGGGAACCGGCACACCGCAGCAGCCGGCAGCGAGCTGTGGGTTTTGTCCTTCTGGCTGCATTTTATTTTCATGTTGCGTATGATACTGCTGTTTCTCACGAACCCAACCCAGAGGGAGGTACTCCAGATGCCGCATTGAATGCTGCTCTCAGATCAGCAGCAGCACCCACCTGCACCACATAAAGCTTGAGCTTCGCGATTTTTTTTTCCGGGAATGGGAGTGGATCTATGTTGTGTCGGGGTGTGATGTTTTGTGTCGCCGAACAAGCTGACTCTCGGCGGAAAAAAAAAAAATTGGCTCTGGGGGAAAGAGAATGAAAATAGGAGAGAAGGGACAAGGTGAACAATTCCTCCCTGCCTCCCGCTCTGAAACCCAATACACAATACACGAGACCCATATATTGCTTGATCTGTTCTTGTTTGGGTTCATGTTGACCAGTACTGAAATTATCGCCGGGTGTGTGTGTGTGTGTGGGG
>CACKRE030003134.1:35924-53480 GCA_902602495.3 Ectocarpus sp. CCAP 1310/34
TCGTCTCCCAAACGCTCTACTTTCCACCGGAACACTTTCCTCTGTTTCTTACTCTCCATCTTTCTAGATCGGTCGATGTTTGCCCATATGAGGAAGTATGTCTATCGCACTTACGTGCAGCTCTGGTATCTGCGTGCTCCCCCTATCTACCTGGATGTAGTCGAGGATCTANCTAAGATCCTACTCACACGCCGGGATGGAGCGTACACCAACGTCCAGCCATTATGTACGCTCCACCATGGGTTGCTACGCCACTTTCGCTCCCGAGTAGACCTATCTGCCGAAACTTTGGTCAACAATTCCTTACTGCTTTATACTCGCCTCTCTCCAATCGAAAACAATGCATTGTGCGTGCCGCACATCTAGCTCCGCAGTTTTTGCGTGGTTGGTCCGGTCGTTCAGCTTGCTCGACGTGAGTAATAAGCTTTGCTTTGATGGCTCTATGTTTTATCGATCCACTTCAAGCAACGAACACCCCCCCCCCTCCACCGTCCGATCCATTTTAGATCTCACGCCGGAGAGTTTTGTGGTGTCTTAGCTCTAAGTCCTCTACCGCCCAATGGAGGACTGAAATATTATTTTAATGCCGTACCAATAGGCATTAACTTTAGGAAGGCTTGTGCTTACTTTAGACTNGCAGTTTTTGCGTGGTTGGTCTGGTCGTTCAGCTTGCTCGACGTGAGTGGTAACCTTTGCTTTGATGGCTCTATGTTTTATCGATCCACTTCAAGCAACGAACACCCCCCCCCCCTCCACCGTCCGATCCATTTTGGATCTCACGCCGGAGAGTTTTGGGGTGTCTTAGCTCTAAGTCCTCCACCGCCCAATGGGGGACTTTAGTATTTATTTTATTGCCGTACCAATAGGCATTAACCTTAGGTAAGCTTGTGCTTACTTTGGACTGTACCCTCCTCATCCTCTGGGGGAGGTAGAGAGGGGGGGGGGCGCATGGCCTCTATTTTTCAGGGGGGGTTCGGGTACTGGCTGGGGGTCGGGTCTATGTGTACCGCATTTTCGAATTGTCCCGTCACTTTAGCTACTGTGGATTTTCAGTATACAGCTATCCTTACTCAACGCGTCTATGTGTCCGGCAATCTTTAATACAAATCAACCTGTAAGGTTGTAGTATGCAGCTTTCGTCACTCAATGCGTCTATGTGTCCGGCAGTCGCAAGCGTCGCTCAACCCGTTAGGTCTCAATATGCAGCCATCCTCACTCAAATCGTCCATGTGTCTGGCACAATCAACGTCACTCAACTCGTGAGCTTTCGAATGTAGCTATCCCCGTTCAGCTCGTCCATGTGTCTGGCAAACTCAAAAACCAATCCATCTGTGAGATTTCAGTATGCAGCTATCCCTACTCAACGCGTCTATGTGTCCGGCAAACTCAAAAACCAATGCATCTGTGAGGTTTCAGTATGCAGCTATCCTCACTCAACACGTCTAGGTGTCTCGCAATCTCCAATACAAACAACCTGTGAGGTTCAATATGTGTCTATCCTCATTCAACGCGTCTATGTGTCCGGCACTCCAACATCACTCAACCCGTGGGGTTCCAGCAGCTATCCCCACGCAACCCGTCTATGTGTCTGGCATCTCAAACCTCACTCAACCCTTGGGGTTTCAGTATACAGCTATAATCACGCAACACGTCTATGTGTCCGGTGATCTCCTACATCACTCAACCTGTGAGGTTTCCGTGAGCTATCCTCACTCCACGCATCCATGCGTCACGCGTCTTTCGTAGCGCATACTATGGGGGCTATATTTGGGGTGGCGTTGTTTTACAGCGCTTTGCCAACAGCGCCACCCCACTTCAGTCTAGAGGGGGGCGGGGGTTGTACTCATCGTCGTGCATGCCGTAGTCGTTAGACCATTGACCTTGCATCCCTACAATGCCGGGACGGAGCACGCCGGGTTCTCACCGGACCAGGCTCTCACATCACCAAGCGCGAAGCGCGATGAGATATTCAGCGAGTCGCATGAAGGGTGCGCTGCATCCTGCTAAGGGTGTTCGGCATCTTGTGCTTACTTCCTTGCGTACGGATGACAGCTGCGTATGAATTAATTTATTTTCTGGTGCTTTCACTTCCAGAGACAGTTGTAAGCACTGTGTAACTGCCTCGAGGGTGCTTGACCATTTTAACACAACGTGGTGCGATCATCCCCCTTGCGCGGAGTGAGGGTTCACCCCGCACAACATGATCTACTCAACCATCATTATGGTTACCGCCCAAAAAAAATAAACGGAGGAAAAAAAAAAAAACGGTAACCTGGTTGCCGAGTTCACGAAGTGAATTGGCTTGTTTTACAACGTCGTTGCCAAGCGACGAAAACCCAATCCCGATAGGCAAACACCGGGGGGGGGGGGGTGTACTCATAGTCGTGCATGCCGTAGTCGTTAGACCATTGACCTCGCATCCCTACAAAGCCGGGACGGAGCACGCCGGGTTCTCACCGGACCAGGCTCTCACATCACCAAGCGCGAAGCGCGATGAGATATTCAGCGAGTCGCATGACGGGTGCGCTGCATCCTGCTGAGGGTGTTCGGCATCTTGTGCTTCCTTGCATATCGATGACAACTGCGTATGACTTATTGTATTTTCTGGTGCTTTCACTTCAGTCATAAGCACTGTTACACTACCTCGAGGGTGCTTGACCATTTTCGCACAACGTGGTGCGATCATCCCCCTTGCGCGGAGTGAGGGTTCTCCACCCCACACAACATGATCTACTCGACCACCATTATGATTACCGCCAAAAAAAGACAGAGGTAAAAAAGAATAAACGGTAACCTGGTTGCCGAGCTCACGAAGTGAATTGGCATGTTTTACAACGTCGTTGCCGAGCGACGAAAACCCAATCCCGATGGCAAATCCCGGGAAGGGGGTGTGGGGGGGGGAACGGTAAATTGTGTACGGTCTTGTACGGTACTCGTCATCGCAAACCAAGGACGTTGTTTCATAGTGAGAGGGGGCGGTGGGGAGGTTCCATAGTGTAGCCAAGGCGGGATCGGGGAAGGCCTACTGATGCGAGTGACGCTTTGGGAGCATCGACAACGTGGCCACGACCGTCTTGGTCTAGTCGACAAAGCTTCGATAGTTGTGAGGCAGACGGGAGTGATGTGTTCACAGCCGGGGTAAAAATGGTTTCGACAGCAGTCCTCTTCAACTGAGTAGCAGACAAGGCTGTTTTTTGTTGACACGGCGGCTGGGAGTGAAGCTTTCACAGTAGGGGGACGACGGTGACGGCAGCAGTCCACTTGTAGTCACAAGGCGGATAGGAGTGAAATGTTCACAGCAGGTGAAAGACAGTTTCGAAACTCTTCAGGCAGACAACACTCCAAGTTGACATGGTGTAGTCTATTGGAATGAGGCTTCCAAAACCGAGGTAAGGTGGTTACGAAAGCAGTGTTCTAAGAGAAATGGCTCTAGTCGCCAAGGTAGTCTGAAGTCAACATTTCAAAGCAGGGGTACGGTGATTTCGACAGCAGTCGTCGGCTTGTAGACAAGGCGTTAGTTCACAAGGCCGGCAGAAGCGAAGCTTTCGAAGCAGTGGTAGCATGGTTATGACAGCAGTGCTCTTAGGCTTGAGCCCACAAGGCGGCTGGGAGTGAAGCTTTGAACGCAGAGGCAGGGTGGTTACGATGGTATTGCTCTTGTAGGAGACGAGGCTCTATTTGACAAGGTGGCTGGGAATGATTTTCGCAGCAGGGTAGGGTGGTTACATCGGCAGTGCTCGTCCAGTAGACAAGACTTACTTTTCGAGGCTCCTAGGAGTGAAGGTTTCGCAAAAGGGTTTTCCGTCCTAGTACATTACGTCCATATGGAGACAAGTTGGGGAACATGGCACTCAGCATCTATGGTGGTCGTCCTAGGCTCTGCTGTATGAATCGCATGTGGGAGCCTTTGGTCTATCATGGCGTGGTTGAGGTGGCACGCTGTGTGAGGCCATTCCTTGGCCTCTGACTTGCTGTACACGCTGGTATCTCCCAAGCCGCGTGTCGCCTAGGTGTAAAACTGTACATAACCTAGAACTGGAAAACAATGTCGATGTGAGTTCGGTATGAAAATTGTACTCACGTGTTTCGGCGACACTTTTCATACTTGAGCCAAGCCACACTTTGTCTGGCAAGGTGCTTCGATTCTTTGGAGGGACTGTAACCCCTCGACCAACGAATTTCAAAACATTTTGCGATTTTTTCGCTTTCCGGAGAGAATGCTCTCGGGGAGGGACTACGGTAAGGTTGAGGTGGATGCAAAAGCAGTACTCTTCTTGTAGAAATGGCTTCAAAGGCTTCAAAATAGTAGGCAAAGCGGGTAACTCAGTTACAACATCAGTGCTGTTCACAATGCTTGTATTTTTTTCGCGGCTGGCATTGACATTCTTACAACATGAGGAATGTGGTGATGACAGCAGTGCTCCTGCTAGTAGACGACGCCGTAGTTCACACAACGGCTAAGAGTGAAACTTTCATAGCAGGGGTAGTGTGGTTGCGGCAGTAGTGCTCTCATAGACAAGACCTTTGTTTGCGAAGCGGATTCGAATGGAGTTTTCACAGCAGCGGTACAGGTGACGACAAATGCAATTTTTTTCTAGTAGATATGTCTTCTAGTTTGAAGGCAGCTGGGATCGAAATTTTGACAGCAATACAATACTCTTTTGTAGACATGGTGTCTCGTCGACCAGGCTGGTGGGAGTGAATAGTTCGAACAAGGGGGTAGGTGTTTGCGACAACGGTACCATCTCAGTAGGCAAGGCCTCTGTTCTGAATCCGTTGGGAGTTTTCCAAAGCAGGTATACGGCGATTGCGACAGCTCTACTCTTCGAGTAGGCAAGGCTCTACTTCAGCGGCAGAAAAATTTCACAGAAGGGGGAATGTCGTTATTTCAACAGTGCCCTATTATGTTGTTGACAATGCGGCTGGGAGTGAAATTTGAAAGCAGGAGTACAGTGGTTACTACAGCAGCGCTCATATTTGGTGGACGACCTCCACCTCTTATAGAATTGGTTCCTCTTGAGAAGTCGGCTGAGAGGAAAGATTTAAAGGCAGGTGGGAGCTGGTTGCGACAGCAGCACCCTCCTAGTAGACAAACATCTAGTTCACAAGTTGACTGGGAGTGAACTTTCTAAAGCAGGGATAACGTGGATACCACAGCCGAATGGCACAAGGCTCTAGTTAACAAAGTAGGTGCAGGAGTGAATTTTTCAGGAGGGGGAATGTGGTTATATCAGTAGTGGTCTTTTCTGTAGACGAGTGGGAGTGAAGGTTTTGAAGCAGAGGTGGATGGTTGTGTCAGCATTACCCTCCTTGCAGTTTCCTAGTAGGCAAGGCTCCGATTCACAAGTTTGCTGGGGGAGAAATTTTCAAGCCAGGTGTGTGATGACTGCCACCGCAGTACCGTTCTAGGTATACAAGCCTCTAGTTCACATGGCGACTGGGTGGGAACTTTCCAATGCAGGGGTAACGTGGTGACGACAGCAGTGCTCTTGTACGGCAGAAGACTCTATTAATTGACAAGATGGCTGGGAGTGAAGGTAGCTAAGGTGGTTACGACAGCAGTCCTTTTGTAGGGCACAAGACTCAAGTGGACCAGTTAACTGGGAGGGAAGGTCTTGAAGCGGAGCTAAGGTGTTTACGACAGCAGTCCTCTTCCTGCCCAGGAGGTTCTAGTGGGCGAGGCGGCTCAGAGTGAAGTCTCCATGCATGGATACGGTGTACAGATAGTGCTCTTCTATTGATATGTAGTAGGCGAGGCAGTGGTGGGCAAGGAGTAATCCCAGCAGGGGTAGGCGTACGCCGAAGCTTGCTGTAATGGACAAGCGGAAGTTGTGCGATTCGCGCCAGGTGGTTACCGCAAGCTTTCCCCGGCCGTGGACTTTTGCGGTTTAAAGGTTTGGGATATTCGGCCTTTTCCAGTAAGTCAAGAGATGCACCACTTAGATGGATTCATTCGCCGTCTCAAGCTAGACGCTGCTGTGTCAGAAAAGGACCGAAAAATCATCGAATCACGAAGGACATGCAAATGAACCCGTTATCTCACCTCCTCCCCCCAACTGCTGTTCATGGGCACCCCTTGATACACATGCCAGTTTTGTCAAGTGCTACCATGGAGTGAACGAGGGATCCCTATTCCCGCTGAAACAAGGCCTCCTCTTCATGAAACCCGCGCTGTTTTTGCCTAGGGCCGACATCCAAGAGGTACGCTGTTGGTGTCGTATATTGTCCTAGGTTTTGTAGTATGGGCCCCCCTATCGTACTAGGTTTAGTATGAGGGCCCCTATTTACTTGAAGTACGGGCGCACTTTTCGAAGGGATTTCTGCACAGAAGCAAGGAGCGGCTCAAGTTCCTTGAGTAGAGAGAGTTTCACGAGTGAGAGACATGGGCGAGGCGAAGCGGAAGCTCAAACGTCAAGTCCGTCAACATCAAGCCCACAAACCCGCGGAGACTTCGGAGATGAACTTGCACTCTAAACCGCACCATGCGGTGTCCCAGGTGGTGTGCGGCCGCGGGGGCTCCTCGAGAACGCGAAACTCCCGAGATCTCGGAGAACTGCATCTTCCTGTAGATAAGCGCACCAGCACTCCAATCCACACATTCCGCACAATACCACATACACTTCCCAGGTGGTGTGCGGCCGTGGAGGCTCCGCGACAACGCGGTACGTGGACTTAGTGGTTGGCCTTGAGGCGGAGGACGAACACGGAGAACTTGTCGCCAAGCAGCAGCAGGAGTTCTCCAACATCGACAGAGACGCCCTGCCCAGCCTGCAGGTCTGTACCGTAGGCTGCATGACGCAAGATACCACAACCCCTGGACCTCTTAATTTGGTTGTGGTTGTAGTCTTTGTGGGTGGATGCACCGGATCATCTTGTCGCCACGTGTGCTGTTTTGATGGGGTGGTAACAGCGAGTACATAGCCCAGAATTCCGAACGAAATCTTGCGCTAGGACATTGTATGACCGTACACATGGACGTTACTGTCGACAGGATGTATGCGGCAGGTATGCTGACCTGAGATACCACACACCCTTCACCGATTGAGCAGAAGTTGGTTACTCTGTAGAAAAAACCGGTGGCGTTGCCGACAATGACGGCGTTGGAGCCCTCTCGTCGACAGGCTTTCCGCAAACCGCAAACGCATGATTCCGTTGTGACATCCTCTTCGTCGTATAAAAATCGAGCTTTGAAAATCGGTGCAGGGTGTGTGATTTATTGTGCATCCTACAGTATTTCTTGGGTGGATGCCGGATGACATTTTGTCCTGGTGTGACAACGGTGTTTAGCTCTCTCGTCGACAGGCTTTCCGCAAACCGCAAACGCATGATTTCGTTGTGACATCCTCTTCGTCGTATAAAAATCGAGCTTTGAAAATCGGTGCAGGGTGTGTGATTTATTGTGCATCCTACAGTATTTCTTGGGTGGATGCCGGATGACATTTTGTCCTGGTGTGACAACGGTGTTTAGCTCAGCATGTCTTCAAGGTATTTGTTCATAGGAGAGCATTCAAAGCATGTCGAGGGTGGACCTTACTTACGAGACTATACTGTCATCCCATACACATCGTGGAGGCGGGTCGATACTGGGTGTGCAGGTCCTGCGTCTTCTTTACGTGTAATTAAAATATCGTGCAGAACATACGAGTACATCCAGCGGAACATGGAGAGAATACTTCCGTCTTGTAGTGACGAAGAGCACAAAATCCAGCAGTACGATACATGCAACATCCGTGCCGAAGATAGGGTTGTTGTTTTCGTCCTATTTGTTTTGGCGACAGTCCCCTCATGTTTTCGTTGTGAGGCGTACTACACTCTTCAGTGTATGTAGAGTACTACGCTTTCAGCGTACTTTTTCGTACAACTACAACCATCCACGTTCACACTCGAGGGGGTACAAACCCCGCTACCAGAGCGAAACTTCGAGAAGGAGCGGTTCTGGGGGGTATTCCCCATGAGGTCATCCACACGTGGAGAGTCATCCACACAGCACTTCTATTGGCTCCATTCTGGTGTAAAAACTTTCTTACTCTACGTCACAGCTGGCTCCTGGCAGCCAAGCTGTTGGCTTATCCTGCTGCCTGCTTTATGTTTTCATCATTCATCACCCTGCTGTTTAGTGAGCCCACTCCCGAAGGATGTCTGGTATCAATGCTTTGTTTTGCCTACGCTGGCTCTTGTTTCCCGCATGATTTTACCACCACCATGGCGTACCAGAGCTACATCCAGGATGCTCTCGTGGCACCTCGGCGCCGCGAGGCCAAGAGGGAAGCAAAGGCCGCCGCAGCCGCGGAGCAGAAACAGAAGGCTGCCGCCAGCACCGTCCCAGCGGAAACAATATCGCCCGCTCCGGCGACCGCTGTGAACGCGGGGGGCTCCGCGGAGTGTGCCGCGAAGGTACCCCAAGAAGACGGAGAAGACGAAGAGGAGGAGGACGACGGCGATGCGGAGGTGACCGGTTGTAGTTGTCATGGGCAAGGTCATAGGAACTAAGCTGCCAACTGCATACCCTTGGTGACCACAGGTAGCATAGCCTCGCTCGGTGGAGGAATAGGTTGACCGTAACCCACAGTTTATGCTTAAGGTACGTTTTGCTTCATTGACACGCGCGTGCAGCATTTCTCAACTGTGAGATTCCGCCGACGTGTGCGTCCGCTCGCACATTCATGCCGAAAAATGGGGCACGCACGACCATCTGTGTAGCGCCTATGTAACCACTACCCTCGCTCTCTGCTTCCGATCCATTCGCACTTCACTTGACCCGTATTCAGTCCGACGAGGATTTTTCTCCCGGTGGGGGGGGAGACGCCGATAGCAATGATGACAGCGACAGCAACAGCGACAGCACCAGCGACGACGAGGACGACAGCGATGCCGATGGTGGTGGTGATGGTGACAGCGAGAACCATGATGACGGGGCCGCAGCTAGGGCTGAGGCCCTGAGAGAGCTCGACGAGCTCGCTAAGGAGGCCGCCGGCGGCGGCGGCGGTGGTAGTGGCGGTGGCGGCGGCGGCAGCGGCGGCAGCGGCGGCGGTGCTGCCAGTGCCGAACGTACTGCAGACGGCGGCGACGGCAGCAGCGGGAAGAGAAAGAAGCGGCCTGTGGACGAGGGCGTGCAAAGAAGAGACGACGACGACGACGACGCAGAAGACACTGAGAGCGACGGGGATCGAGGAGGTCGCCCGCGCAAGGTGCAGAGGTAGAGAAGGGCACAGAGCTTCGAGCATATTTCGCTTCTGCTGGTGTTTGTTTTTGTCTCGTTGCGAGTTGAGTACGAAATGGTTTGACGTCCATCCAGAGATGTAGGAAGAGTCCAATGTTTCTTGCATTATTTTCGATCCGTATCGGTTTTCGGAAGTCCATCCAACGGGACCAGGGGTCGCAATCCTCTCTTCACTGCACGAAGCGTTCAACAGAAGCCACGCGAAGGGTTTGTTCGAGTCCCAACCGGTCTTCCTAGGACTTCAGGTTCTTCTTCCTCGTTGGACGTGGCCCTGGGCATGGGCCACTCGCTCCAGCTGAGGTCGCCGGAAGTCGAATCAGACGACAAATTAGTAGCAAATGAACTTGGAGGTACCGCCCCGTCAAACCGTGATTATACCGCTTTGGCATCCATGAAGATGACAGCTCAGTCTGGCGATACACATGGCCCATCAATAGCTTTGACCGTAGTGGTTGCGGGGCGAAATGCCAGAGATTTCTGCGGACACCTCTGCGCGCATTTCGGCGTAATCTGTCGAATTCGCGTTGCCAACCGGTGCGCAGCAGACTGTCGGGTACGTGCTTGTATTTTTTTCGCGTTGTATTACATAGTCTAGTCTAGGAAGACAAACATCGAACGCCGGACAGCACGGATGGGTGAGAGAAATCGACCCGAGAGTCGCAGTGTTCGCACGTGATCCTAGACGCTCGCGCTGAGGAAGCATCAAGCGCACACACAACAGTGCCATGCCGCAAAGATTGTTGGAAAGAACGGCACAAGCGAGATAGGTAGGTGCTGGTCGAATGGTGTGCCTTCGTGTAGAGGGCACGCTCGATGGTGAGGGATCGAAGGAAGAAGAACGTGTATGTTTTTATCATACGATCGAGCGCGCTAACCGACGGACCAATGAAACGACGTCAGCCTCAGTGCGGTTGAACACACAAAGAGGTCGTTGCGTCTATGACCTATGATCCCATAAGGGGGTGTCATGGGCAAGGCGATGCTACTCTCTTCAGATTAATGACAGATTCGTTTTTACCTATGGATCTGTATCCCGCCGGGGGAAATCCGACCCGGGGCTGCTGCGCGCAAGGGTCTGGAATTGCCAAGTCCCCAAATGGGACTCGACCATTGAACTGCGCTGTAGGCAATACACCCCAATGGTTACCCTAACCCTAACCAAAGGATGTAAGGACTTTATACCATTCCCCCACCTCGGAAAGAAAGGCGATGGGTAGGAGGGAAAAAGTCACGCTGGTAGCTGACCATGTATTTCTGTAGCCACCTCTATCTGTACTTGCCAGCGCCTCAATCCTTTGGCGTGCTCACGTTCGTCGAAGTCCTCTCTCGCGCTCACATGCGTAACGACCTACGAGGTTGGTGCTCGTCTGGCCTGTGGTCTCTCCACTCCGCTCGCGATCTGAGAATGGCAAAATGAAATAATGGGGGCACGCGAAATCTCCTCGACTGCTGTACTCTTATTTTTTTTTCTCCCATCATTGGACTCTGTCGTCTGCCCCACTGGCCCCTATCCTCCACTTCTACCAGCTAGACGACCCAACCGGGGTCACCTAGGAGGCAGGGGCTGGACCCCCTCCTGGGGTTCTTGCCTGGGTTATTTTTTTGCGACAAGGGTACAGCAATCCCTTCCCTCGCGACTGATGAAGTCAATCAAGTTTAGTCTACTAACAACGAGCTTTGCAGCAGCGCGTAGCCTCCATCGGAGACCAGGATTTAATAAGCGAGAAAAATCTCACTCTGTCGGGACTCGAACCCATGACCTGGCCCTTAGCAGGGTGCGAGGCTACCCACTAGACCACGGGGGCGACCGGTGTACATGAATCTTCCCATTCCTGGCTTTCTAATGCTGATGATGCGTTACCAACTCTTTCAGTTACAACGGTACGTCACTTGATTGGTCTCCGACGACAAACTTTGCTACTTCTAGAGAACACAAAAACCATCGATCAATCAAAGGGCGCCTTTTCCTAGTACCCAGATCATTCCCACGCACACACAACCATTGCAGCCAAACCGCTACTATTGTTGACGACATGGGTGTATTCGGTCGTACCCTGGGATGGCTCAAGACTGCCGGTGCCAGCATCTTGTGAACTCCGGTTGAGATGTGAGTGCCGTAGTTGGTTGTTGTTGTTGTTGTCGTCACATCACAAACTGTTCCGATCTTTCTCTACCCAGTACATCCGTATGTCCGTACTGATCCAACACTCGACGCGGTCGATTCCCGTGGTCGCAGGCTAACTTACCCTAAAAAGGTACATTCAAATAAACTGGCCCCGAGGGATCCGCAAGTCAATAGAAGTCTACGACAGATATTCTGGAGTCCTCCACTCCCATTGCGCGCTATGCAAGGTATAACAACTGTGACTAGGAGTCACCATCACGGGCCGGAGAGAAAGTGGTACACCCCCTTGGTTCAATCTTGGTACTTCACAACGCAAGCAGAGACAAGGCCATCTGGCACAGAAAAGGAGAGAAAAAAAAAAAACAGAGAAAAAGAGAAGAAAATAAATAAACAGTAAAAGGAAAGAAAAAATGAAATGAAAAAGGGCGAGGACAGAAAGGGACCAGGCCGAAAATAACAAGAAATAAGAGACAGAAAAAGGCACACGGTGGAGAGACCACTAACGAATAAGCAAACACGCAAACATGGCCACCAACCAGCGATACATTGTTATGGTACGTCATCACTAGTCGGGGGTTGGTGCAATGGTGCAGCGTTGGGGGGGGAATTGGCCAAAAGCAATCCAATCCGGCACGTATCGCGCCACTCGGTCCGTCTCTTCTCGTTTGTTTTCCTTCCTCGCCGTCTCATTCTTCTCCTGCCCCCCTCCCGCCTCATTGTTTGTTGGCTTTTGTGGTTGTTTGCGGCCAACGCCACTTATTTATCGGGTGAGACTGTTGGTGATGTATAAACTTCACGAGAGGTAGACGACCGTCCTTCACACGGGCGAAAGAGGGAGTGCTCGAAGAGCGGCTCCCAAAGCAAGGAGGGGCCCCGCGAATCATCGCGTTGCCCCCTACCAAAAGGCAATCTTACCAGTCTGCGTGACACCATATCATCCAGCACATGTATCCAACACCAATGTTCACAGACTCACGAACAGTGGCTTCGTTTGAGCGCCCGTTGTCAGCTGGCCTCTTCTTCCTTCTCGTGCCAGGAGGTCATGAACCTCTCAGCTCCCTGCAGCACCGCTGCATGCCAGGGTACTCCCCCCTCCACCTTCACGGCTTCCGTCCACTTTAACTTCGGTGCCGTGCCTTTCGGTACCGGGATTCCGAGACAACATGGATCGGTTTTCGTAGATCCGTGGTCGGCCCCGAATGCCTTCAGGTCGTCGAGCACACCATTCGGCCAATTCTGTTCCTGTCCCCCCCTACGTATCCAATCCCCCCCTGCCAGTTCGCCGAGCATCAGTCGTTTCGGGAGTCACCCATAACAGCATATTGGTGAAATTGAGAGCGAAGCATCTGATTGAGAGCGAGATTGCGCGATGCGCTGCAACTGGACTACTGCTGAGAGGTGGAGCTTGCTGTGTAGCTTCAATTGAATGTCCAGTCCGTAGCTACAAGCAGATACCCTGGTCATCCTGTGGGGGTCTCTCGATGTGGAGTTACAGCGGCGAGCAGAAGCTACAGCAGAGCCCACCGCCCGAGGCCAACCGCCCTGCAACAGTTTGAGGCAGGAATAGCCAATCTGGGGAAATCTAGCGACTTGTCTAGCTCCTAGCTGCAGTATCCGATGACGATGACACGCATATGCTCGTGACGCTGCTGATGAGACCTTCAATTTGCGCCGCTTCTTGGAAGAGCCCGCTCCCTACTTCCCAAGAAATAGGACGTCTGGACCCGAATTCTATTTTTTTTGGCTCTCGTTCTCAATTTTATGCTTCGCTCTCAATTTCACCAATATGTTGTTCCATCCGGCTGCCTTGCCAATGCTGCCGCGAACAGTAGGCGTCGTTGTCGGATCGTGGCTTCAACGCTTTGGCATTCGACCCTCTTCAGCGTCTCGGCGTAAGAGAGCTGCCGGTAGGTAGGTGTCTCTCTTGCGCTTGTACCCGAGAACTCGAAGGAGCAGTCGGTGATGTATCGACCGCAGCGCCTGATAGTGGCCGCTGAGTGGTGACCATATCATCAGTCGTACGCAGTGCCTTCATCACCTCCGCCTGGAGCAGGCGGATCTTGAGTCGTAGTGGCGCTTTCGGTCTGTCGAAGAGCTCCCGGCCATCTCGCCTGAGGCGCGCCCTCTCTCCTCTGCTCCTGTAGTTGATCTCCCGGGTGAGGTGGCGATGTTCGTTGACGAGGACACCGAGGTACCGGAACTCTGTCGTCTGGGCGTATTTCTGTCCCGCGGCTTCGATGGTCAGCGGTGGAGGCGGAGCGGGGTGTTATGTTGTAGTCGGCTTGTCCTTCGCGCGCATTAGGAGCGTCTCCGTCTTTTTCTCCGACACCGTCAGCCCGAACTCCCCGAACACCTCAACGATAATGGTCATCATCCTCGCCAGTCCTCTGCAAACCTCGATACGACGCCGGCATCATCGGCATACAGCATCCCCCATACTGCCCTCCGAACTCGGTCAAGGGGCGTCTCCTCCCCCGCCCCCCGCTTCCGTCTTCCTCNCGTATTTCTGTCCCGCGGCTTCGATGGTCAGCGGTGGAGGCGGAGCGGGGTGTTATGTTGTAGTCGGCTTGTCCTTCGCGCGCATTAGGAGCGTCTCCGTCTTTTTCTCCGACACCGTCAGCCCGAACTCCCCGAACACCTCAACGATAATGGTCATCATCCTCGCCAGTCCTCTGCAAACCTCGATACGACGCCGGCATCATCGGCATACAGCATCCCCCATACTGCCCTCCGAACTCGGTCAAGGGGCGTCTCCTCCCCCGCCCCCCGCTTCCGTCTTCCTCTCCTCCAAGCACACAAGGCTCCGCAGAACAACATCATCCTCGCTGAATCGGATGACAACGACCTCGAGGACCTCGACGAAGAACATGCTCAACAGCAGTGGGGATAGCACACATCCTTGTCGCACGCCCTGTGTCACGAAGAACCAGTCCGATAGTTAGTTCTCCGTCGTCCATGCGCACCCGGGCCCGCATTCCATCGTGGAATTGGCGGATGACTTCGATCAGCTTCGCGGGAATCCCGGCCCTGGTCAGCACCTTCCATAGCATCTATCGGTCCACCGAATCATACGCCTTCTTCAAGTCGAGGAAACACATGTAGAGAGGTATTTTCTTTCTCCGCCCCACCTCCTGGAGGCGGCGCACGACGAACAGCATCTCGACAGGGGTAAGCTAGACAGAGCAGCGCGCTATACGTCCATTCGGTACCGAAAACCTCCGCATGGCAATATTGACTTCCAAACGCTCATCATGGCAATTGTGTCTTGAGGAGCTCGATGCTGGGCAGTTCAATGCAGTATACATGCGAGCCTGTATTGCATTTGTAAATCGTGGCTAACCACGCGTCTTCTCTTCCCGTCATCACGCTTGAACATAGCACGTCCGCCGCACCAGAGCCCAACGCCGTCAGGAGTATACTTTTCATCACTTAATCTGTGGAAAGTGTATACTATGATCATGACGGCAGTCCTTCGACAGTTTGATGCTGATATCCGGTGCTCATGCAAGGTGAAGGCGCGGTGGCCGGTTCCTTGAACACCAAGTTTGTAACGAGGACGGTGCTGATGAGGACGCGGAAGACGAACAAGATGCCGCCGCCGTCGCCGCCGCCGCCGCCGCCGCCGCGCAAGAGGCTGCACAGAAGGTGCGGCAAGACCAGACGATGACGTTTACCAACGAGTGTGGAATCTGGTATTGATCCATTGTTCCAGCGGCTTCGATTCTGATGTTCATGATCGACGCTGTTGACAGCCTTCCACTTCTCCTCACGTTTGATTGTCATCCGAGTCTGCGCGGTCCTGCTTATAACACGTTTCTAGGACGAGCGCGTGGCCGCCCTGGAGGAAGAGAATTCCACGCTGCGGTCGTTGAACGAGCGTCTTGACGGGGAGGTGTTGGGGCTTCGGGACACGTGGGGGCTCGCAGACGTGTGTGTATGTCGTGGTTTTCCCCCGCTCTGAGAGAGAGCTGAGGTGGCTTGGGGAACGGTTTTACCATAGGCCTGGTCTTGGAAAGCGTTGATGCAGATATAGAAGTGTCTGCTGGAACTCCCACCTATCAGGCAAGATTCAATTGTGACTGTTGAGTATCCAACGCTTGCATCTCACGCTTCCCGTCATCTCGTCCATAACCTGGGGTTGAACAATGACGTCACCAGGCCGCACGGGATTTGGCCAGCCAGCAGTCAGATGCCTAACAGAGGGATCATGCCCAGGTCGGGGTGGTGAAGGGCCTCTCGCGTCTAAGGGTACCCCGGAGAACTAGTTATACCCTGCTGGTTCCCTGTGCTCCAACACACTCCCAAAATATAGTCTAGTCTGTGGTTGGACCGTGGTTCGTCTCTAGTTAGGGTTGATTGCTGACGGCTTCCAACCCAGTGGGTGCCTGTGGTTATGATGCGGCTCGCTGTGTTGTTATTGTACTTCCTCCGCCCCAGAAGTTAAGCCCGACTTCAGACTTTTCTGAAAAGACTGGTCTATAGTCTATGTCGTTCAATTCTTCGACTTTTTTGACGCGTTTTTTTTTGCTGCTGTCGTCAAGTTCTCGAGCAGAGCTCAAGACCGAGGTCTTTTCTGAGCCTCCGTAAATACAAGCACCTATACTCTCGGCAAGCAGAGGGTGTCGGTCGCGAACAAGGGGAATCAACCGAAGTGAGCGGTCCCAACTGATTTCGGAGAAACGGTGTTTTTCACGGTTCTCGCGGCGTTTCGAAGAAACTCCGAAAACGTCGTTTTTGCCGAGGGCGCCTTCCGCGCTAGAGTGTCGAGCGATNCAAGCACCTATACTCTCGGCAAGCAGAGGGTGTCGGTCGCGAACAAGGGGAATCAACCGAAGTGAGCGGTCCCAACTGATTTCGGAGAAACGGTGTTTTTCACGGTTCTCGCGGCGTTTCGAAGAAACTCCGAAAACGTCGTTTTTGCCGAGGGCGCCTTCCGCGCTAGAGTGTCGAGCGATCCAGTTGATGATGTTCCCCGAAGACTAAAGCTCCAAAAAGTGTGTCAGGGTGCTTTGGTGGGTTGTAGGCCCAGTTCCGCGGGTTAAATTGAGTACCCGACGTCGGGATGTTGAGGTTTCAGCGATATGTAGTGTATTATACTGCAGAATGTATGAAAAAAAAAAACGGGGATGGGGCTAAAACGTCCCCCCCCTTTGGAAAAAGGCGATAAAACGTGTTTTTAAGGCCATTTCAAGCTCATTTTTTTAAGCGATTTGATGCGTACCGCGAAGATTGACCACAAATACCCTGTATAACATATGTGGACATTTATTTCACCGACGTGCTTGAAAATAATGTATGTTGTGCATTATATATGTAGAAAAAGACGGNAAAAAAAAAAACGGGGATGGGGCTAAAACGTCCCCCCCCTTTGGAAAAAGGCGATAAAACGTGTTTTTAAGGCCATTTCAAGCTCATTTTTTTAAGCGATTTGATGCGTACCGCGAAGATTGACCACAAATACCCTGTATAACATATGTGGACATTTATTTCACCGACGTGCTTGAAAATAATGTATGTTGTGCATTATATATGTAGAAAAAGACGGCCCATTTCGGCGACAAACCGTGAAAGTATCAGCCACAGACGCCGGCAAATTTTTGTTTTCTCCTGCTGGAAACCCTTCTTTGATATCCCAAACCGCCAAAGGGAGACGACCTGCCGCTGCATATGAACAGCAACATGCAACAAACAGCACACAGCAACAAAAAAAGTACAAAAACTGCAACAAAATTACCCCAAAAAACAAAAGAACATGGAAGAGAACAAGGCGCCAAACACGAGAACATGACGTGCACCACCGACACCCCTCAATTCCCTACACCACAAGACGCCCGAGTAACCTTGTGCTTGCCCGACACAGCCTTCACCATACCCACCATCCCCGCGTACTTCTTGGCCGGGACGCAGTCGTCGTAAGCTCCAACACTACACTTCGAGCAGTAGCACGACGCCTGGCGAACGCGTAGCTTGTATCGCTTCGTGACAGCCGGAAGCGTCAGAACGGTTGATTTGTCCGCCTGCTATCTCTGCGGGTTAGCTACAACCTCTTTCTCGCCACCTACGAGTAAAACCCCGTTCTCTTTCTGCACCTCTACGCCTACGCCCGAGCTCTCCTCCTCCTGGACCTCCGCTCCCATGAACTGGTACAGCTTGGAACTCCCAGAGATGCCCGTCAAATCTACGAACGGGCGAGGGATCTCTCGGTGTCCAA